>JAJIBD010003316.1:0-195556 GCA_021461705.1 Cryptotis parvus | reverse complement strand
GGGCTATCGCTCCGGCCCCTCAAAGCTCTCTTCTACAGCTTCACAAATAGCCGATGCTACAAGCAGGCCCTCCTTGTCCTAACCCTTTACCTGTCTAGACCCAGTAAGTAGCTAGAAGAAAAAAAAAAATTGCTGTTTAATATTTTGTTCTTTCCATATTTTCCTTTGCCCTAGTGCCCTTGGTATATTTCTACCATAGTTCATTTCTTTTCATATTTACATGCATCAGCATATGTATGCATAAACACACATATGTCTTCTTTTTTTTAAACTTCATATATGCCTTCTTAAAGGCAGCTTACTCCCTAAATATATTTTCCATGCCATTTTTGTTCCAAATGCATTCGTGATTCTTCTTGACCAAAGGCATGGCATTTGTGGAGGATTTGTGGGGTGGAACTTGTGACAGAAAAATACTTCATTTGTCTAAGTCAATCCTGATTTTATTTCTCATATCTGCTGAAGTCATGCTTTTGTGAACTTCATAGGGTCAGCTTCTTGTCATTTAAAGGGAAAATTAAAATATTTCTTAAAATAAAATTCCTAAAATAATCCAAATCAAGTGGTTACTTAGTCACTCTTACTATAATTATCTATGTAATATTTCTTTGTGTGTGTGTGTATGTGAAGCAAGGTAGTTTTTTTTAGTTAATACTTACTTAGAAAGATGTTAGGGGGAGATCTAGGGGGAAATGTGCTCAAGAGAGAACACAGGAATCAGAAAGAGACAGAAACAAGCAAGCGAGATATGTGTTTCAGGAAGTACACAGGTTGGAAGAGCAAGCCAATAATATTTATTTCTATGTGACATGTACACTTATTTATTACTGTAAATCTCCCAACAAATGAAAATGGCTTAGCACATAGAATGTTACCCATAAATTTTATATAATGTGTGCATATGGAAAGTACATACAAAGATCTTCTTACCTGAGAACAGCAGTCACCTAAGTAGTGGAACATTGGAAGTGTTCCTTAATGCTCAGTGGACGAGTGCATGCAGTTAGCTAAGCTTAAATCTCATCAAATCCTACCTTATATTTGTGAACTACATAAAGGCCAAATGGTGAATGATAGGGTTAATCATTTCTATTAACTTTTTAGTCCCAAAAGTAGAGTTCCATTCTAATTTAGAATATGGTTGATATGTTAAAGAACAACATATGAAATCTTGATTCCAAAAAATAAAATTCAATAAAATGATACAATTGAACTTGGGTGAGCTATTAGGTTAAATTTAACATTGCAGTCCCACTGAATCATCGACTCAAAGCATTGGTACTATTAAATAGCAAATTATTCTAGTAGAAATTATATTAGGAGGTGGTAAGTATATAAGGCAGGATCCTGAGCCTTCATTTCAATTCATGCAAATTGACTAAATATGCAATCAACCTTTCAATCAGAATTTCAATAAATCTATTCTTGAAATCCCTGATAATTTCATAACAAATTTTAATTCTTTAATTTGACATCAATGTGTTATATTAAAGGTATTTGGTTGCACATGTAAATGTAACACCGGAGAGTGATCCAAATAACAGGCCACACGTTCAGTGACTTCCAGTTATTTAGAGTCACACTGTATTTCAACAAAAGCCATTGCATCCTGTGTGACAGGAAAATGGGTGGAGAACCTTGTGTATCAAACTTCCAGAAATCCCTGTTCTACGAGGCTTACATTTTGTACTACTATGTGGTTGTCCAAAATTTTTTCAGCAGACCATGGATTCGGAGGAAGTTATCTTTCTAAAACACATGATATTTCTTTCCTTTCTTATGTAATAACTAACACATATACTAGCATGAAATACTCATTCAATTTTAGACTTTAGACTAGAGAAAGTTATATTAAGTGGCTTGCAATGCTTTGCATATAGCAACAACTCTGTCCTTGTTAAACCACTGGCTCACAAAATCAAAGTAAAACTTAACATATAATCTCTGTTAGTTGCAAAGGTGTATACTTTCCTGAATAATAATTATCTTTTTTAACTGAGTGGCACATTTTAAGAAGAGTAAAGAGATATCTATTCATCTCCATGTATAGAATTAGAGGTGCACATACAGTACAAATCTGCACTCACAAACTAAATTTTAACAAAATCCTTGCTCCTTCCATCACTACCTGTTGCAATATCCATTTGCTTCCTGACACTCCATGTTCTCTCTAGCCAATTGAGATTCTTATAAGCCTCACTCAAACAAAATTAAGGCAATGATTTGTATTCTACTCCTCTGCCAGATTTTTTCACAACTGAAATAAATACCTTAAGTTTCTATTTCTACATGTGAATATTTTACAATTCCCCTCTCTTCAGCTTTATAGAAATATGTTTCTTGCTGCTTGCTTTGTGCTCTCAGAGTCAGTGTGTTCTGGATCGGAAGCACTTGACATCACATTGACCTTCCTGATTTCCCTGCTAACCTGCCAAGCCTCCCCTTCGTGTGGGGCCCATTCTCACTTTAAATGCCTCCATGTCTTGAGGCCGGAGCAATAGTCCAGTGGGTGGGGCGATTGCCTTTACACGGCTGGCCTACGCCAGCCCGGGTTCGATCCCCGACATCCCATATAATCCCCGAGCACCGCCAGGAAGTAATTCCTGAGTGCAGAGCCAGGAGCAAACCCTGAGCATCGCTGGGTGTGACCCAAAAAAGCAAAAATAATAATAATAATAATAATAATAATAAATGCCTCCATGTCTAGCCCAACTCCAGCCCTTCAGAGAGGGCCTATTAGTAGGTGCTGATCAATTGAGCAATACAATGTCTAATTTAAAGACAAGAGCTACCCATGTCGTATTTGACATGCCAAATACTAGTAACAATTATAGACCTCATTCCATGACTGATGGAACAGTTTTGAGGCTCCTTATGCTCCTGGAGCAAGTAGGATGCCCTTGGGCTATCTAGCATGTGACAGGACGTATTGAGATGTTACTGGTACCGCTCGAGCAAATAGATGATCAACGGGAAATCAAGTGATCAAGTGATCAAGTTCGTAAACCTGAAGCCAGAGAGATAGCACAGGGATAAAGGGCCTGCATGAGACTAACCCCCAAATCCAGTGTCATGTGCTGCACTGGGGTGCGGCACTGGATGCCCCTGAGGCCTTGGTGGTCCCTGACAGATGGGCGTCAGCAGCACTGCAGCCCTCAGGCCCTCACACTGAACTGACCTGATTTTTTTAATTTCATAATTGCCAGGAGGGGGCCACTCATCTCCCAGAGCATTGCTTAGGAGACCCTACATTACAGGGATGGGGAGAAAAGGAATAGTTTATGACCTTTTTTTTGTTTCAGAAATATTGAGGGATGAATAATAGTTGGCACACTTTGCTGACATGAACTGGAATCTCAAGGGTGGCTCATTTAATAGAAGAATTTTGTGCCTGTATGTTCTTGAATTAAGTTTCAAAAAAATTTAAGCATTCTATTATTGCTTTCTCTTCTTCACCTTGATTATCATTTTTTTAGACAAAGGGGTAGAAATCAGAGGGATATACTGTAACAATAGCAATCACACTATGGGTCACAATTTCTACATCTTTTAAAGGTATTTAATTCTTCTGAATCTCATCACCATCTCTTCTGGATGGTGTTATTTGGTAGACTGTAGAAGTAAGATTTTTCTGTGTTGACCATAATATTCCCCTTAACATTCTAAAGAGGTAAGTGGTCTTTAAAACGTGAGAAAATCATGAGGACAGAGCAATAATGCAGTGATATTTGTCTTTGCAGCTGAGCCAGTTTCAATCCTCAGCACCTTGCCCCTCCAGGAGTCACCCTTGAGCACAGAGCCAGGAGAAAACACAGAGCACTGCTGGGTGTGGCCCCAAAAACGAAGCGACGTTAATAAACTTTAATAGTATTTAATATCATAAAAATGCATTCATATTACATGATAGCAAACAGATGTGTTTTAAGAACAATTCCAGTGCCTTTTGGCAAGACATATTCTTTCCTAAAATGAAAACCAGAGAAGCATTCAAATGTAATACAATAATTCTACTTACAGATACCTTTTTTGTATCAAGAAGTGTATATGGCATGAACCATATACACTTTCATTATATTAAGTATTAAATTTTCAGTTCATTAAGATTCATCGCTTGACCACTTGACAACCTGTTCTTCATTGATTTGCTTGAGTGGGTGCCAGTAATGTTTCCATTTGTCCCTGGCATATGACATGTAGCCAGTGTAACCCAATGGCATCTTCATTAAGTATTAAATTTTGGATTATAAAGCATTTTCTATTTTACTGAAAAAATTGTTTTTATTGTGGACAAAGTCTCTTCTGCTCTAGTGAATGTTTGGGAACGTACATAAACCAGTCCCTGGTCACCTACCAGGAGCTGCTATGAGATTTGAGGCACAAAGCAATATGATCATCAAAATCTGAAATAACCAAATTAGTTGAGAGGGACAGTAGTCACTCAGAGTGAATAAAAATTATGCTCTATATCAAATTTCTAGGAGTTCACTTCCAAAATCATAGCTCTAATTCTTGTAAATTCATTCTGTCTCAAAAAGCCTAAAATAAAAAAAAAGAACTTATGAGAAAGGACTTACCATCTTTAAACATCAGTTCCAGTAGCAAAATCTAGGGTTTGAGAGCAGCTAGAAGTATGTTGTCCTGTCGACTTTTCTCAGGCGGTTCCATAGGCACTGTCCCACTTTGCGGAAAGGAACATTTACGTAAGTACAATGTCAGACCTAGGGAAGATAAAGCCACTTAGCAAACCAGGCAGTGTAACTAAGAAAAAGAAGTACTTCAGAGAGAGGAATGGATTATTCTCTATTTGCCACTTTGCTCCAATTCCCAAAAAAATTCTCTACCTTGTTCCTCTTTGTTCCTTGTTCCAGGGGAAACTCATCTGTGCATGGCAACATCTCTGTCCCCATGTGCTCTGAAGAGGAGGCCAGAGGCTCAGGAGCCTGTGGCAGGATATTGGAAAGGAGAATAAAGATAGGGTAGATCTTGCCTTTTGCATTCCGTGACACTTGGACCCCCTCCTCACACCCAAGACTTGAGGAAGTCCCCTACCCCACACCCCCACACTGCTGACCACCTTTCTACAAGGACAGCTCCAAGCTCCAGCTCCAACTCTTAGTTTCTTCTTACCTTTGTTTTTTGAAGCTTTGGGTAAAGAGTTAGCTCATGACCCGATATTGCCTTGCTGGTTCACTTGGCCCCAACAACACATCTCTGTTAAAAAAAAAAGTTCCTTTTTGAAACTTATTCAAAGTCCTAGCTGATTGTAGGACTCAATTATCTGCTGAGTCAGGCTCACAAAACATCAGAAAAGTGCATGCATAAATACATGCATACGCACAGTCAGGCATGCATGTGCACATTTATGTTAGTGACTAGAGAGGCCTTACTATGAGGATTCTTTGTTTTCTACAGAAATTAGTCAAAGACTAGACTGCAGATAAAGTGAAGAAGGTAAGGCCTTGCATGCAGCCATCCCAGTGTTATTCTCAGCACCACTGTTTGTTCTTGTGTCCAAGAACCAGAGGGGAGCTGAGCACAGAGCCAGGAGTAACCCTGAACACAGCTGGATGTGGTGCAACACCTCCCACACCAAAAAAAAAAAAAAAAAAGCCTAAGATAGCAGAAACCTTATTTTGAAGGAGATAATAAAGGAAGAGGAAGAAAAACCTTACTGTGTGTGTGTGTTGGGGGGGGAATAGGTGCATGTACAGAGAACAAGAGAGAAAGAGTGAGAATAAGTAAATATATATACTATAAATATCTATAGATATGGATATATTGCCACATGCTTCTGTATTCTGGCTTACTTCTGGCCCTAAGGAATCATTTCTAGCAATGCTTAGGAACATATGTACAACACATAGTGATTGAATGAGGTTGGCCTATTACAAGACAAGCACCTTTGCTATGGTACCATCTCTCTATATCCTATTTTCATTAATTTATTGATGTCTTATGTGCATTTAGACAATAGACTCCACTTAAAATAAGACAAAGCAAGGCATTTTTTTCATCAAAATAATCTAATTCTTAACATCCCCATGTATAGAAGAACTTCATGCCTAATAGCTAAATTAGGATCTCTTAATTTAACAAATCATGGTACAGAGAAAATTTCAGTAATATTTTCCCAAATCAAAAGTAGGTCTGTCCAAAAGTCAAGGTTCTTTAAAAGCCTTACTGATTTATGTGAAAAAATGTGTTCTAGTGCGTGAGTCATCTGTGTTACTTAGAAGAATAATATGTAATGCACATGCACAGGCATCAATTCATAATAATCTAAAATAAAAATAACCTGGGTATACAAGAAATGTAAGTAATTTTTAAATGACTGAGTTCTTTATTGATGTTTTATTTGTTACTATTGAGAAATCATAAAATTTCAAGGTTCCTTCCTAACTAAATGTATTCCAATATTTGTTTTATCTTATAAAACCTTTTAAGATAATCAGTTTCCACATACCAGTGATATCCGAAAAAAAAATCATCTCTGCTGCTATTGTCATTTCTTGAGGTTTTTAAATGCCACTTTTCATTTCAAAAGCTTAGCATGATGTGCACAATGAACAGGAAACAGATGTGTCCTAGAGATTTATTCTAATGTTTTGTATATATTTACTACAAACAGACAAGAATTAAAGTATCAGTTTAACAGAAAGCTCAAAAAAAAACTCTCTTAATTGTTTCCAGATTTGGGGTGCACAGAATTAAAAACAAACAAAGGGAAACAACTCAGGGGCCAGAGAAACAGTAAGCATCTAAGGCACTTGCCTTGCGTGCCTGTGACCTGTATTCCTCCCTGACACCCCATAAGGCTCCCTGAGTGCCCTCAAGAGTTGACTCCTGAGCGCAGAGCCAGGAGTAAGCCCTGAAAACCTCCTAGTATGGCCAAACAATAAATAGTAATAACAACAAGCCTCTAGTCCTAGGTTTTTGTCTTGGCAAGTCATCTTTATTGTATGGTTCTGAACTTTAGGAAACTAAATTGCAGAAATCAAGAAATTTGAATGTACTTACAGATGGAAGAATTTTCAATATTTAAAAAGAAATAGAAAAAAATCGTATACTACTTTTTGTCTTGGGAAACTTGATTATGCGTCCTAACTCCCTCTTAAGTTTCAGAGGCAACTAAATCTTTGTTTAATTGTTTAATGGTGATAATATCACTTAGAAACCTGTAAAGCTGCAAAGACAATAAGAAAAGAAAGTCGGACTGTGTTTCTGCATAGATCAATGTGATGCTGCAGTTATCAGTGCTGTTCCTATGACATAGGATGTGTATGTGTAAGTTTGCGTGCATACACTTTTCTGTGTGTATTTGCCTGTTTTATTCATGCTCATGAACATGCATGTGCTTTCATATGAGGTCATAATTAAACTCACTGACTTCATTATTTATTTTTACTAAAAAAACAATCTTTATTTAATATTCAAATAGCTAATTCCCCAAGAACACCTATTTTCTTTTGTCCTTTTCAAATTCCTTCTTATTGCTTCGTTGTTTTTTTTTTTTTTTTTGGGTCACACCCGGCGATTCTCAGGGATTACTCCTGGCTCTTTTCTCAGGAATAACTCCTGGAGGTGCTCGGGAACCATATGGGGTGCCGGGATCGAACCCAGCGGCCACGCAAGGCAAACGCCCTACCCACCTGACCATCGCTCTGGCCCCATTGCTTCATATTTTTAAGGCTCGAATTTTAGCCCTAAAATAAGAAACCAGAGTTAATAGAAGATAATTAGAAGTTGCTAATTTGTTGAGTTTTATTTTACTATTTCTTTACCTTTTCACTTGAAGAATATACAACTGTACCAATAGAGTCACAAGAATATGTTCAGTGAAAGGACTGAAAGCAATAAAGAGAAACTTCCTTTGAAATCATACTTTGTTTATGGTCCCATATTGATCTCAGCTCTTTTCTGCTGAATATGCTTTATACCTTTTATATACCTCTTCTAATTAAATGCCTTAAAATTTGGTGATTGAATTTTATATTCTTTAATATTTTGTATGAATTATTAAATATTACTGTATCATGCCTCTACCAACTACATATACAAGGTTTAAACATTTATTTTGATGAAATTCAGTAATTTTTTTTCTGGTTTGTAATCATTGTCATTATAATAGTTGGTATTCTCTTGAATTTTCATATGCTTCAACTTGAAATCTGAAAAAAAGTACCTTTGCACTTGTTCTGTATCTGAATGCAAAGCAGTCAAATCACTTTTCTAAATTTCAGCTATTCTGTGCAAAATCTCTACTCTTAACTGAAATCATTGTAGAGCAACTGAAATGCTGACTATCCCCTGAAATACCAGTAAAAACTCATGGTCAGCCAAAATTTACAGCAGAAGCAATATTTCATTCGTTCTACTACTGTGCATGTAAACTGTTGCCTCTTGGTATCTATCCATCCCCTGCAATTTATTAGCAGGGTATGTTTTACTGAAATAACAAAATTAATCCTTTTTAAAACATGTAGTTCTGGTTGTTTCTAGAATGATCACTGAATTGTGCAATTCTCATCACTATCTAATTTTAGAACATTTTCATCACCCTAAAAAACGAATCCCATTACATACTAGTAGTTTTTCCTCAATTACTCTCTCCTTCCACTGCCTGTCAGACGCTTGTCTGCTTTACTTATGAGTTTGTCTGTTCTGGATTCTTCACACCATTAGAATCACACTGTGAATAGCCTTGTGGATCTAACTGCTTTCATTTAGTAGGCTAGCATGCTTTACCCAATATTCTAAATATTTAATATTTTTCTCCCTTTTTATTATTGAACAAATGTCTAGTGTATAGTTATACCACATTTATCAATCGATGAGTATTTGGTTTGGTTATTCTGGTTACCATTATGAATTTTGGTATACAAATTTTATATAACTGTTTTCAGTTTTCTTGGACATACATATAATTCCCCCAAATTAACATATTATGTTTTAACTGTCCATATTCAACAGAATTCACATGCTATAGGAAGACACCTTAGTTCTCCGGCAATATCGGAAAAGGACAGGATCCCCTTTTGCCCCAGGGGATCGGCGGCCGGAAAATGGACAAACACTAGCGAATCTGGCAAAGTTTCAAGAATCTTTTATTCACACAAATTCTGGAATTACAATCCAATAACAGGAAAACCCCAAGCTTTAAGTCCCTAGCTGGGCCCAGGCCATGTGTAGGTTTAGAATCCTAGGCTAAGATGGCGCTACCACATGATTAGTCCCAAACAGTCAGAAAAGAATCCAAATGGGCAGAGAGTCTATCAAACAAAAGTGTCAAATGGTCAAAAAGCCCCTTCTACTTCCTCCTAGCTTCTTTCATTGTGAGAATCCCACCAAAGTCTTTGTCTAGGGATAAAGCCAGGTGAATGATCATATAGAAATGCAGAACTTCAGGTGGGCCTTTTGGCTCAAACTTCATGCATGCTGATATGCCAGAGCTGAATTCCTGAGATAGGAATCTCACTGGCAGAGTGGGGAGGGGCAACATTTTAGAACCAAAAGCAGTTCAGAATATAATTGTAGGGAATGGCACTTCTTACCATGAATATATAGCCAGCCGATTCCAGCAACTCTAAATCCCCACAAGGTCAATAATCCATCAGAATAATTCACTTTGGCTTTAGCCTTTAGACTCGGAGACACATCAGTTTGCCCAGAGGCACTCTGGTATGTCACATTAAACTAGAAGAACTGATTACATTATATTTGATTCATCATGATTAAGTAAGTACTCTTGGAATATCTAAATGTGTGTTCCCCGTGGGGAACCCATGGAGCGAAAAGAACATTGTATTGGAACAAGCAAAATTCATTATCAGCATATTTTTCCATATAAAATTATGAAATCAATCTAATTCAGCCCGTGCTTCCATTGTATCTGCTTCAGAGATTCTCTAAAGGCAGGGAGCAGCTCTTAACATAAGCTAACTGTAGGGTGCCTAGAGCTCAATAGGGAATGTCACCCAACAATATATAACAGAAACCACAAAACTGGAATTTATATATGTAAATATATATAGGATATATATAAAGGATATATGTAAAGGATATATATATACATCCTTTAAACAAAGTACTGCGTTATACATAGCAATGCTGACGCAGATGTTGTTTATTAATAATTTTTATAATTGCTTACTTTTAAAATATCGATTCTTTGTTTTAAGGTCATATCCCACAATGCCTTACCCTGTCTCTGCACTCTGGGAACACTGTTGGCAGTATTTGGGGGACTATATGGAATATCTGTGATTAAAATCAATCAATACATGCAATTAAGTGCCTTGGGCTGCACCATGTTATGCTCAAGGAGCCATGTGGTACCACGATCACACTTGGTTAGACCTATTCTCTCTTTTTTTTTTTTGGAGGGGGTGATCACACCTGGTTATGCTCAGGGATTATTCCTTGCTCTGCAGTCAGGAATTATTCCTGGCAGTGCTCAGGGGTTCATATGGGATGCCAGGATGAACCCAGTCAGCTGAGTGAGTGCAAGGCAAATGCCCTATACTATTGCTTCACTATGCTATTGCTTCAGCCCCTGTTCTTAGCCTAGTCCCCTAACCCATCTCTATTCACTGTGTTACCTTAGATTCCAAAATCTCTGTATTTTATTATTCCTGTTCTTGGTGTTGTAACTATGAAATCATTTTCTAACTTATGAAATGAAGCTTTACTATTGGACTTCAATACGTCTTCTACATTTTAATTGTTACTTTTGTTTCTGGTCCATATTGACAACTTTTGAATATGATCCAAGAAAACATCCTTTACTCCATTAGAGCCATCTTCTCTGCTGAAGTTAGATTTATAGTATATTATGGTAATTAACACTTTTATACTTTCTAGCTACTTTATTTTTATACTTTCTAGTCACTTTATTTTCCACCTATTTTATTCAGGATTATCAGAATAACTAAGATTAGCATCTTAATTTATGATTCTCTAAATGGAATTAATTTCAATAGTATGCAGAACTTTGGTCCAGTGTAGTTCCATTCCTGCCCCTTCCTTTGAGCTATTACTTTCATATATACCATAATAAAAATCATATGTGTTTATAGAATATACAGGTCAGAGCATCTTAAACTTTGTCTATTAACAATACATTTTCACCCTTAAAATTTTTGCATAACCCTGGATATATAGGTTTATAAAATAGGTATATGAATCTAATATATTTACTGATAATAAAACACAAGGAAATTGGGATGGAGAGATAGTACAACAGTAGGTTGTTTGCTTTACATGTAACTGATCTGGGGTTGATTTCCATACCACATATTGTCCCAAGATCTGCCGTGAGTGATCCCTAAGCACAGAGCCAGGAGTAAGTTCTGAGCATTGCTGGATGTGAACACTAAACCAATAATATTAAACCAATATTATTAAACCAATAATAATGATAATAATAATGAATATGTTAAAAGAAAAATTTTAATGTTATTAAAGTACATATAGGATTGAGAAAGCTTAAGAAGTTGGGATATTTTATTAATTAGAAACTATCAACACCATTTCATAATTATGACTCTATATGATTACTTCTAAAGATATTAAAAGAAGAGAAACAAAGTAAGTTTTTGTTTTAAAATATATTTCAAGATAAAGTATATTTTATTTTGAAATCACAGATGTAATTTTCTCAGAGAGGGAGAGGGAGAGGGGGAAAGAGGAGGAGAGGGGGAGAGGGAGAGAGGGAGAGAGGGAGAGAGGGAGAGAGAGGAGAGAGGGGAGAGGGGAGATGCAAGAATCATCTCATAATCAAAAACTCCTTTATTATTTCTTACAGGGAAGGTAGGTCTGCCAGCAATGACTTATATGAGAGTTTTTAAATTTTGTTTCTGAAGGAGTGTTGCTGAATACAGCTAAAAGATTTTCTCGATTATCATTCTCCTCTATTCTGAGCTTCTTAGTTTCTGAAGAGAAGTCAGCAGTCATTACTACGAAGAATTTCATCTATAAAAGGAATATTTTTCTCTTACTGCTTTTGCTATTTTTTCTCTTGTTGGCATTAAACTGTTGGGTGTCACACCCTACAGTTGTTGGGTGATGTGCCCTACTGAGCCTTAGCCGCCAGCTACACTTAGTTCATGTGAAGAGCTGGTCCCTGCCTTTGGAGAATCTCTGGAGCAGACACAATGGAAGTTCAGGCAGAATTGGATTGATTTCATAATTTTATATGGCATAAATAATTTTATTATGAATCTCGCTTGGCCCAGATCAATATTCTCTTCCCACAGGTGCCCACATGGGACATACATGTAGATAACCCAAGAGTACTTGGCCATGTTGCATCAACCATAATGTCATCAATTCTCCTAGTTCAGAGACATGCCAGTGCGCCTCCAGGCAAATTAACTTGTCTCTGAATTTAATGTCTCTTAATGTCTCTGACTCTAAAGTAATGCCAAAGTGAATTATTCTGATGGATTTTGGACATTAGTGGGATCCAGAGTCTGGGATCTGCTAGCTTTATATTCATGGTAAAAAGTATTAATGCCATTTCCTACAAATTACATTCTGAACCGTTTTCTGGTTCAGAGATGCAGCCTCTCCTCAGTCTCTGCTAGGGAGATGTTGCCTCTGGAAATCAGCTCTGGCTTTGTAAAGCTTGAGCCAAAGGCCCACCTAAAGATCTACATTTCAAAAGGATCATTTACCTGGCTTCATCTCTAGATAGCCCAGCCCATGATGGGCTGGGCTGGAATATTTTGGCGGGCTTCTATCTATAAAAGAAGCTAGGGGAAAGAAGAAGGGGCCTTTTTGCCATTTCGGCTTCCCTTGGCATTCGCCTCTCTCCATCCTCTCCATTCTCTGTTGCGCTTCAACACGTGGTGGCAGCCATCTTGGCCTACACGTGGCGGGGGCCCAGCCAGGAATCCAGAGTCTGAGGTTTTGCTTATTCTTGGATTGTATATCAGAACCTGTGATTGCGAAGTCTTTTAAAACTGCGATGGATTCCTGAGTTTTTATCCATTCCCCTCCGGCTTCAGAGGTAGACAGGAACTCATTTCCCGGTATTGTTGGGGTCCCCAGTGGTCCCCGATAATAAACCATTTGATGATTAGTGCAGTTTTTGTCACTGTATTTTTTCCTGGTTTATAATATTAAGTTTACTATTGGATATGCCATTAGTAAAATTAAAATCAATATTTTTCACTAACCTTGAAAAGTTTTCAGGCATTTTTTTTTCTGATGTATTTTTTGGCTCCATTTCTTTACATTCTGGTAATTCCATGGTGCATTTTGGTATAATTAACTGTTCCCATTAGACCTTTGAGATTTTCTAATTTTCTTTACTCTTTTTAATTTCCTTCAACTGGATAATCTTACCAAATTATTTTATTCTTTCTCTTGCCATTAAATCTGCTTTTCAGCCTGCTAGTGATTTTTGAATGTATTTTTTTCAGCTTTATATTTATTTTTTTAAAAATATATTTATTCATTGATGCTACATAATTGGTAATGCATCTTTTCATTGTTTTCATTAATTGTATAAGTACATCTCCTTAATTCTTTGAATCTTTGTATCATCACTGTTTAATTTTTTATCTAGAACATCCAGTTTAGGATTCCTAGAGAACAGTTTCTATTGTTGCTTTTTCCCTGTGTTTATCTTAAAATTTCCTGCTTGTTATCTATGTGTTGAAATTAGCTATTGAAGATATTGAAAGCAATTCTGGAAATCCAAAGTTTTCATATGTTATTGTTTGCTATTATTGCTGTCTATTGTTGCTGCTATTACTATGAGTACATTTGTAAACAGATTTTCTTGTGTTCATATGTGTGTGTATATATATATATACATACATATATGGATGCATATATATAAATATACATAAGTGAATGAAATATTTGCTTCCTTTTTTTTTTCTTTTTTGAGTCACACCGGCAATGCTCAGGAGTTACTCCTGGCTCTGCACTCAGGATTACTCCTGGCGGTGCTTGGGCAACCATATGGGATGCCGAGGATCAAACCCTGGCCCCTGGCCGTCACAGGCCGGCCGTGTGCAAGGCAAACGCCCAACCCTCTGGGCTATCGCCCGGCCCCATATTTGCTTCATTAGTTTAATGCTTGTAACACCTTGAAACATTTATTGTCCTTGTCTATCTTCAAGGATCCAGCAAAGAGTTTACATTTCTGTTTAATCACGCTCCATGATTTTATAGAGTTTTGTGGTCACCCAAGACTGGAAGACTAGGGTCTTTTCACTTCATTCTCATACAAATAGCAAGGTATACACACAGACTTGTACACATGGCATGTCCCTCTAGAATCTCAGGAATGTATAGAACCTTTCAAAGATCCCTTTGGGCATCTTTATCCCCAAGTTTTCTTCTTATGATCCTGCTATAGCCTCTTTTTACTGCCTCAGAATCCTGTGGCTTTACTCAATGATCATTCCTATTTTCAATAAATATATTTTGGTTATCTGTGGCCTTAAATAGTGATTGCATCTCTTTCCTTGTATCACTTGTCTTCCTGTTGTTCATTGATTTGCTCAAGTGGGTGCCAGTAACATCTCAATTTGTTGGGATTGAGGTCCATTATTGTTACCATTGTTGGCATATCGAATACATCACGAGTAATTTGCCAGGCTCTGCCATAGCTCTGAATTTATCCCAGGGGGTTCAGTCTGCTGTAAGGCTAGAAGTATTCTCCTCTTCTTCCTTTTCTCCTCCTCTGTGGATAGAGTAATTTGCAACAGGGCAGGTTTTCAGGTCCATTGAGTACTGGAAGAGGGCAGTGGGGCTCATAAAACAGTCCAGGATGGGGTTAAGGGTTTAGGTTGGGGTTTAGGTTTTTGGGCTAATCTAGTATATTTCTGTTCTTGCATTGATCATCTGAATTTCTGTAACAAGGTTGGTTTCTACTAATTTGATGTACTGCGTGTTTGCAACAGGAAGAGCAGGTAGCAGCTCTGCCCCTTGTGTCAGTGTGTCTAGATCACAGTTGACTGCCCTGGAGCAGTTTGTGGGTGGGTCCACCAGGCCTCCTGGAAGGGACAGAGGTGGAGGAGAGTAACCTCAGCTCCATTTCCATGGAAGCCTGGTGAATTTAGCAGTTGAGACCTGCATACCCTGACTTGAAATTGAATTCTCTCTAGGGTGGGGCTCTGATGAGCTGTGGAGTCCCGACGTCGAAAAAGAGTCACATATATAAAAAAAAAAAAAAAGCAAAAGTATAGACACTATCCAATGAAAATGAACTCTTCAATCCTGACCTCAGAAGAGAGATCACCAAAGGAAGGGTAGCTGGGCATGGACCAAAAAGGAAGTGAATATCCAGTGGCTATTGGCGTTGTAGTGATGTCCATCACAAGGTATTTATACACCTTATGGGACATTGTGCCATAAACTTTCACTCTTAAAGACTAATGCTACTTAATAAGAAATTAATTGAAATGTAAAAGTAAAGGTAGCCATATAATTTTAAAATAAGCAATTCTCAACTCAAAGAACAAGCTCTTGGTTGTCTTGATTTTGTACTGAAAACAGAAATTATTTCTACATCTATATATTTAATGACAGATTACTATTATAGAAAATGTCAATTTTTTGAGCTTGATTACTAATCATGTATTCATTTAAATCATCGAATTTGAGCATTCACATACTTGATTTAGCTTATTAGAATTTTGAAAAAAGAAAATAAACCAAATAATCTGAGAATTACCTAACAGCTTAAATTCATATTTCAAATGAAAGGATCCAGCAATGTAGCTAAACTGTGACTTCTCACCAGAGGTGGATATTCTGAGTCAGAAAATGCCACAAATTGAATATTCCTGCCAAGGCACCACCCTGTTCTACCCTCCCCCAGAGCTGCTCCAAGTGTCGCTCATGCTAATGTCTGCCAATGTGTTTTAAGGAAATTTCCTATAGTGCTAAGAAGTCTATCTCACCAGTAATTCTAAAATCATAATTTTTTTTTGTTAAGTATGAGTTGCCCAAAAGTCTTTGGATCAGATTTCTGGCACAGACTTGTTCAGGAAATAGGGTGGAGAAACACCTATTTTGTATTTTAAGTGAAAAAACATTCGTACACATTACTCAATAACAACAACCAAAAAAAAAGTGTTTGTTCCTGGTGAAGTTCAAGTTCCACATCGTTGCTTATTTATTTTAGTTACAGGAGAAGCAATCAAAGGTTCCCAAGACGTAAAGACAACGACTTATATAGTCATTTCACTAGAGTGCTTAATTATAGCAGACTTCAAATGAAATATGTCAATGTTAGAATTGAGGACAAAACTCTTTCTCTGTCCCCAGTTACAAGTGAAAGAAATTAATGAACAGCAGATTTTCAGTAGAAAAACAACTCTTCTAACCAGTTTGGCCTTGCACAGCACAGCCCTGAGTCCAATACGGTACAGGAACTTAAAAATTCCTGAGCTAAACTAAGTTTCCTGTGCAGGTTAACTCTGTAAGTTGGTGGCCCTGTCAGAGGGCACACAACCTTTGAACAGACATCTCAAATTTTAAGATCTGTATCTTTATAAAATCCTTGTAAGAAGCACAAACAGCTCTAGACTATACCATCTGCTTCTAACATTTCAAGGGCAGAAAGGGAGGATGAAAGCACACTTTGATGTTAGTTTAAATTCTGAAGCATCTTAAGAACATGCTGGTCCCACAAGTTTGTTCAGGGGTTAACATGCGTGGCTTAGACGCGGCTGACCTCACTTCTATCCCTGCACCACAGTGTGCCCCAGCAAGGGCAGCACAGACCTGGAGCCTTCTGAGCACCTCAGCAATCCCTAGCCCCCAAGCACCTGAGCAGCTCCACATCCCAGATTCCTTGGTTTGTAGCGTTTTACCAACCTGTCTGAGAATACCAGTGGAGACAGGAGCTTCACCCGCCTACCCTACAACCCACCATAAACATAACCCTTGAGCTTTTATTTTGTTTTTGTTTTTTTTGTGTCACACTCGCGATGCTCAGGGGTTACTCCTGGCTCTGCGCTCAGGTGTTTCTCCTGGCTGTGCTCTGGGAACATAAGCCGCATGCAAGGCAAACACCCTACCTGCTGGATTATCTCTCTGGCCTCCCACTTGAACTTTTCTTATTAAAAATGTATGTTTCAACATACTATCATTAAACAGTTTATTTACTGTTCAGTTAGGTTGAGAACCTTATCTATTGTTTGAATTTGAGAGTCAAAGCTCTTACTACCAAAACCCAGAAAATTACAGAGGCTGAACTCTAGATCCTCTTCAACTCCTACTCCATTAGTGAAATTTTCTTCTTTGTTAAAACACAAGGGCCAGATAGAGGTTCAATTCATTTTTTTTTACATGTAGCTGCCCAGTTTTCCCAGCACCACCACTTGTTGAAGAGGCTTTCCTTGCTCCAGTTCATACATTTTTGCTCCTTTATCAAAGATTAAATGATCATGTATTTGAGGATGGGTGTCAGGATACTCAACTCTATTCCATAAGTCCATGGGTCTGTTGTTACATCAATAACATGCTGTTTTTTTTTAATTAATTTTTTTTATTTTTACAATTACAAAGATATACAATTAAAAAGTTCATATTTGGGTTTTGGTCGTACAGTGTAGCAGCACCCATCCCGCCACCAGTGCCCATCTCCCACCACCAATGTCCCCGGTTCCCTCCCCCTCCCCCCAGCCCTCCTCCATGGCAGGTTCTTTATTTCTTTCCATTTCTCTATCTTTCTCTTTTCCTTCCTCTCCAGACTATGGATTACAAAACATACATTAAAGGGTTGTCATGTGTAGAAAATGGAACAGTGTGCTAACAATTGTGAGGGTACTAATGCCAACCTAGAACTGAGCATTAAATAGAGGCAAAAGGATACAAATAACATGCTGTTTTAATTAATACTGTTTTATCGTACAGTTTGAAGTTGGGAAAGGTGATGCCTCCCATCTTCTTTTTCCCAAGGATGGCTTTAGTTATCCATGGGGTTTTATTATTCCATACAAATTTCAGGAGTCTTTGGTCGATTTCTTTAAAGAATGTTATGGGTATTCTTATAGGGACTGCATTGAATCTGTATATAACTCTAGGGAGTATTACCATTTTGGAATGTTGATTCTCCCAATCAATGAGCAGAAATGTGTTTCCACTTCCTTGTTTCCTCTTTTATTTCTTGAAGTATGGTTTTGTAGCTTTCTTTGTACAGGTACTTTACATTCTAAGTTAAGCTGATTCCTAGGTATTTGATTTTCCGTGGCACTACTGGGAATCATTTTCTTAATATCCCTTTCTTCTCTTTCATTATTTGTATCTCAATATCAGACCTGAATCCGTAAAGTACATCAAAGAAATATAGGAAAAACCCTCTGCAACATTGAAGCCAAAGGCATCTTCAAAGACTAAACACCACTAACAAAGCAACTAGAAGCAAAGATAAACATATGGGACTACATGAAACTAAAAAAACTTCTTCACCTCAAAAGAAACAGTGACCAAGATACAAAAGACAGTCCACATAATGGGAAAGAATATTCACCAATACCCATCTGATAAGGGGTTAATATCCCAGATATATCAGGCACTGATAGAACTTTACAAGAAGAAAATAGCCAACCCCATAAAAAATGGGGAGAAGAAATGAACAAGAATTTCGACAAGAAAATAATTTGAATGGCCAAAAGAAATATGAAAAAAAATGCTCATCATCATTAATCATCAGAGAGACATAAACCAAAACAATGAGATATCATCTCATACTACAGAGTTTGCTCATATCCAAAAGAGCAAGAACAACAAGTGCTCGAGTGGATGCGGGAAGAAAGGGACTCTCATCCACTGTTGGTGGGAATGTCGACTGGTACAGCCTTTTGGGAAAACAATATGGACATTCCTCCAAAGACTAGAAATTGAGCTCCCATTTGACCCAGCAATACCACTCCTGGGAAGCCAAAAACACACTGCAGAAACACCATTCCACTTTTTATTTTCATAGCAGCACTATTCAGAATAGCCAGAATCTAGAAACAGCCAGAGTGCCCAAGAACTGACCACTGGATAAAGAAACCTTGAAACATCTACACAATGGAATACTATGCAGCTGTTAGGTAAAATGAAGTTATGAAATTTGCATATAAATGGATGGACATGGAGAGGATCATGCTGAGTGAAATTAGCCAGATGTGAAAGGACAGATATAGCATGACTACATTTATTTGTGGAATACAAATAAATAGTATGATACCAATATCGAATGACAGACAAAACATGGATCAGGGAGGTCTTATCAGTTGGTAGAACCTACTGCAAATGTGTGGGAGTCAGAGGTTAGGTAATATAGAGAAAGGAACAGTGTACTAATAGTTACTGTAAATGATAATACCAGCATAGAACTGAGCATTGAAAGTAGGCAAAAGGATATACATGATAACCTCTAACTGTATGTATTGCAAGCCACAGTGTGTAAAAGAAGGAAAAAAAAGAGAGAGAAAGAGAGAGAGATAAGTGAAAATTGCTTGCCATAGATGCAAGGTGGGGGAGGAGGGAATCATGGAACATTGTTGGAGGGAAATGGGCACTGGTGGAGGGATGGGTGCTGGAACACTGTATGACTAAAACCCAAATATGGACATTTTTATAACTGTATATTTCACTGTCATACAATAAAAAAGTTTTTTTTAAGTAACGAAAAATAAAACACAAGGGACAGAGAGTCAGCAGAGAGCTTGCCTTGCGCAGCTGGCATGGATTTATTTGATCCCCAGTAACTCATACATTAGAATGCTAAGCACAGAAGCAGAAGTAAGTTCTGATCACTGTCAGGTGAATCCGAAAACAAACAAAAGAATAAATAAAATGCAAACACCATTTGACATCTAGCTAATTTAAAAAACACATCCTTATTAATATCACAATGGATTCTGATGTCTTAATTTTTGCTCATTCGTTGTTAAGTATTTATTCCACTCTATACAGTAAATGGCATTAGTACCAGGTCAGCAGTGTGCAAGGTTTAGCCCCTGTGCAATCTCTTCAACCCCTATGTGCATCTTGTATTGATCCTTAAGATGATTCCAGAATCGAAAGTAAGTTTTATAAATGCTGGGCTGGAGGCGATAGCCCAGCGGGTAGGGCATTTGCCTTGCACACGGCCGGCCTATGAAGGCCCGGTTCGATCCCCGACATCCCATATGGTCCCCTGAGCACCGCCAGGAGTAATTCCTGAGTGCAGAGCCAGGGAGAAACCCCTGAGCATCGCCAGGTGTTACCCAAAAAAGCAAAATATATATATATATATATATATATATATAATAAAAAATAAAAATAAATGCAAGGATTACAGAAACAAAAACAGATGTTGATAAATATATTTTAAGTTCAATGATAAAGGTCCATTTCTGATGCTGGTGAAATTTTATGACTTCCAATAGGACTACAACCCACAAATTTTGTCTCCTATTTTCAATGTCAATTTTTTATTGGATCACTGTGAATTACAAAGTTATTCATTATAAAAGTTTCAGTCATACAATGTTCCAATACCAATCTCTTCACCACTGTCCACTTCTCTCAAACAGTGTGGCCAGTGTCCCATTCATTATAAAGTTTCAGTCATACAATGTTCCAATACCAATCTCTTCACCACTGTCCACTTCTCTCAAACAGTGTGGCCAGTGTCCCATCCTCCCTCGCCCAGGCTCCCTCCATGGCAGGCACTTTCTCCCTCTACACTTGGCCTAGAGTTTCCTTCCCTGACTATTCACCCAATCCCAGAACTATCCCTAGTGACAAGCTTCCACGAAGGCCAGTTCTCATGCTTTTTGGTTCTATGGCCTCTGAGCATTTGATATTCCCCATAGGAAGATTTTTATATTCCACATATGATCATTTTGCAAATATCATTCTGCATCTGTCCCTCTTCCTCTGACTAACTTTACTCAACATTAACATTCTCCAGATACATTATCTTTTCTTAGGTGGAATAGTATCTCATTGTGTAAATGTACTACAGTTTCTTCACCCAGTCATCTGTTCTTGAGCACTTGGACTGTTTACAGATTTTGGTTACTGTGACTATTGCCACAATAAGCTTAGGATTGTAATTGCCTCTTCTGCTTGTGTTTTTTAGGCCCTTGGGATATAAGGAATGGAATTACTAGATTGTGTGGAAGCTCAATTCTTATTTTTTTTAACTGAAATTCACTGATTTTATTCAAGAATGACCATATCTTCCAATACTAATTTTCCAACTATGAGAATAATAACTGATGTCCACTAAGCGCTTATTTCATCTTTTCATTATTCTTTATATTTTATCTAATTTATCTGAATTACAACCTTTAGAGAGAGGTTTGATTTTCAACCCAATTTTCTGTTAGAGAAAATTAAGACCTACAGAAACCAAAGTAACCTTTCCTGACATGTACAGATAAGATATAGTTGTTCCAGAACTTGAATCCAAGCAATCTAGATCCAGGATATTATTAATTCTAATAATATTATCAGTATATCAAATACAAAGAGAATACTTTGGTATGAGCTATATGATTTTCTTTTTTTTTTTGATTCCTGATCACTGAAGAAATCACAATTGCATTTGCTTTATTTCCTAAGCTCTAATTTTAAATTCTTGATTAGTTTAGTCTCCAATTTCTTGTCATACTTTCTAATTTCACCTATATTTCCAAATCTGAAGAGATCTGATCAAATCATAGCTCATTTAAAAAGACAAATGCAACAAAGCCTAGAATTTAATATTTATTTTCAAGTGATCTGACATAATCACTAGTTTGTAGTAATAGTTTTCATCAGTTTACTTCATAACTTGTCTTCCTATCAGTCGGGATAAAATTGGTTAAGAAAACAAATTGGGGGGTCCCGAGTAATAGTCCAGCAGGTAGGGCATTTGCCTAGCAGGCAGCTGACATAAGTTCAATCCCTGAGCCCTGCCAGCAGTGCCCTGGGCACAGAGCCCAGAGTAAGCACTGAGAATAACTGAGTGTAGCCTTAAAACCAAAAAATAAATAAATAAATAAATAAATAAATAAATAGAACTTTAAAAATAAAAATAGCCTCCCTGATAGTGATATATTTGAATTTATAGAAACGTGCAGGAAATGTTCATTTGTTCTAAATTTAGTTCTCCATAAAGTGTTATTTTCTCAATTTCTACATTTGCTTTTGTTTTATGTGACAACAAATATATTGGCATAATGCACATATATTGATTCACAGTCCATATGAAAATAACTTTAATGACAATGGTGCTAGTGATAATTACCATCATTAGCTTGCAAATAGTAGAGGATATTAAAAAACAAATTTGAAATATTCATTCAAATGAATGAAATATTCATTAATAAAAAATAAATAAAATAAAGATCAATTCCCATTAATATAACTTTGATCATATTAAAATATTTAATCCTATTATAGTTCAATGAGTTATAACTTTTTAGAATTTCCCATTTTTTAATATATTAAAAATTTCTAGAACTCCAGTTATGCATTATGTTTATATAGAGATACATGATATTATCGTCTTTTAAAACTGAGCAATGGAGAAATATTTTGGAGAAAGCATTATTTTTATTTTTTAATTCACTGTATCACTGTCTTCCCGTTGTTCATCAATTTGCTCGAGCAGGCACCAGTAACATCTCCATACATCCTGTTGCAAGCTAGTGTAGCCCAAGAGCATCTGCTTGCTCCAGGGACAGGAAGAGCCTCAAACCATTCTTCAGGTCATGGAATTGAGGTGAGACACACAATTACAAAGCTTTTCATGATTGGGTTTCACTTATACAGTATTCCATCACCCAACCGTCCACTAGTGCACCCTTCCTCAAAAAGCATTAATTTTAAATGTCAAAATATCAATCGACTGGTCTGTTCTATTGCTCATTATGCAAAATCCTCAAGTTGTTACTGAGAGGTGTAGCAAATAATTAAAATCATAAACAGGGAGATGAATTATACATGGGGAAGTTATTCCAGGCTAACATTTCCCCAGAAAAGGACCAATAAGAGGTAGTGTGATAATGTTTGCTTAATGAAGTGGTAGAAAGAATGGAATGTCAAATTTGAATATAAAAGTATTGAACACAGACAAAGAATCTTAGGTAATGTCTAATGCTATTGAACTGTGATCCAACGTAACGCATTTTTCTAGAGACCCATTCACTTTGGAAGCTAGGACTAAGAAGTGAAAAGATGAGAGTTGAAAACAGAACTAAGTGAAATTCTTAAGATATTTACTGAGCATTCAACCACTTCAAATACATAGACCAGAAGAATTCCTTAACTGATGGGTCATGAGCTTTGATGACTTTTGCTCACCTGAGTTTTACAGGTGAGCTTGGCTTCTCCCCAACTGTTACCCCAACAATCTACTTGGAAATCTATTTAACCCCCCCCCCCCCACACACACACACACACCGCCCCGTGTGAACTTGCTCCCAACCCTTCCCTATGGATACGACGCCCTCTAAATTGTGTTCTAGGCCGTGCGTCCTCCTTTGGGTGGCACTCTTGTTCTGCTGTGCTCCAGCTCTGCCATCTGACATACTGGATCAGTCACTGGATTGGATTGGATTGGATAGAATTGGGTTGGGTTGGGTTGGATTGGATTGAGTTGAAAGGAATGGAAAGGCATTCATTTCCTCCACTATTTGAAAACACAAATCCACTCTTCCACCCCTTTCCTATCTTTGAAATTCTCCAAACCACTAATAAATAGCTACTTTAAAATCACTATCAAGTGTTTAGTGAAACTCTCAGCTCAGGAAGGGAGTTAGTATAACTAACTCGCTGCACGTGGGGAGTGCTTGCAGACTCCTGCTTCTGTTGTCCTCGGGACCCCAGAGAAAGATACCAAAGCCCAACATTCTGGCTGTCACTTAACTTTCAATTCTGTTCCCTGGAGTAGCGGGACTGAGGAGAGAAGGAGTGACTTGATGAAGACTTAGGACTCTTCCATATAGAAGTCCTAAAGAAACAAAGTAGCACCCCATGCTCTTGATTAAATCCAATCGCCATGAGCAAACATCCTAATTCAGCTTAAACAAAATAGCCCACGCACATTCCATTCCTAAGGAGACTTATTTTCCTCTCTGCTTTCCCTCCCGGTTCTCTCACGCACTCTTTCTCCGCGCTTTTCCCACTCCCACCCCCCCCCCCAAACGCCCTCCCCAGCTGATCATTGTCTTCCCTGCAAAAAGTTCATCTACAACCTCGCGCCTCCAGAAATTAAGCAAATCCTCCGTAAAAGGAAGCGAAGCATTCCGAGAGCCCAGCGGAGAGGACGCCTCTATCCTCTTCCACTAACGGGGAGGCGGCTGGACCCGAGGTTCCAGCGATCGCTGGCGAGGGAAGGGGGCGTTCGCTCTCTCCGCTTTCTGGGTCGACCCCCGCTGGGCCCCCAGCCCCCAGGATCTCTGCCTTGCCCGGAGCGACCCAGGAACCGCAGCTCTTTCAAAGTGCTCTGCTCAGACTCGCGGTGAATTGTGTAAAGGCGGAGCTAAGGGGGCTGCGGGCGCCCTCCCGAGGTGCCGCCCTCGCCCGCCTCCCCAGCACCTTAGGGAGTTGGCGAAGAGAGCGGGATCCCCGTCTCAATGAAAGGCAGATGTCCCTTTAAGGTTGGCTTTTCTGCTCGCGGACTTTAGCCTAAACACCGGCTAGCAGAGCAGGCTTTATTTGTCCATGTCTCGGACGGGGCCTGGGAATCTGCCAGGGGCATTTCAGAGCCCAGGAGCGCGGAGGGGCGGGAGATGTGGCAATCCTTCTGGGATGTGAAAAGCGTGCAGCGGACTTGAGAGACGTTGTGGAAAACACAGGAAATCACTGCGGATTCTGGGCGCCTCTGCAGACCCGGGTCAGACCCAGCCCCCGCGGCTGCCGGCGGAGTGGCCAGAGGCAGAGCGCGAGGCTCGCGCGCCGGGTCCTGCCAGCTCCAGTGCCCCGATCCGCACGTCCCCAGGCACGGTGCCCGCTGCCACCATGGCCCCTCGACGCCCCGCCGGCCCAGAGGTCGCTGTCGCCTGCTGCTGGCTCTTCACCGGTGAGTGACCCAGCTTGACTGTGCAGCTGCTGTGTGTGCGGGGTGGGGGTGTAAGCGGGCTAGGAGGGAGGCGGAAAGGTGGCCCCCGAGAGGAAGCGGGCCGTCTGGGTCTGACCCACTTTCCCGGGCTCCCGCAGTCTGGAACAGGTTGGAGTTCTCGGAAGGAGAGTGTAGGTTTTCCCTTCTGGGATCAATTAGTTCTGATGTGGTGCCAGGAGCCTCCACTCCAATCAATGGTGGGAGAGAAGAGTGGTGTAAAGTTTCTAAGGGCGAATGAACTTTTCCCATTCAAGTTGTTTTGACGCTAGACACTTTGTTTTAGGAGTTGGTTGGGTGCACCCTTTTCGGGAAGTGGGAAAGAGAGGGCATCCGATGCAGATTCCAACCCCCAAGTGGCACGAGAGTGAGCATTAATTGCATTTCCTTGGGGACGAGTTCTTTCCCTGGTACTGAAGGAGAGAGACAGAGGCGCGCTGACCCCCAGCTGCCCCTTGTAGTGAAAAGTCTCTCTATGACTCCTGGGCCAGGAGTATTTTCAAGTTGAAAAGAGAGACCCCATGAGTAGCACACTTTTAAAAATGCATAATACCATCGTGCGTTGGTTTTGGCTTAGATAGGACTTTTGAAGAGAGACCATAGGGAGGGACAAGTGATGATACCATTATATTTAACTTAGAAAAAAGTTGAATCCTAACATCTAAGATTTTCCAAGTGCTAAGCCATGGTCAGATCTTTTACCAGCTGGACTCTACGGTGGTGAGGGAGTTGCAGTGGCCAGAGAAGTTATGTTAGTGAAACTTCCTGTAGAAGAAAAAATCGCCCCATTCATAGCTTTGTTAATGATTGCTCCAGAATACCATCTATGACTCCAAAATACAATTCTCTTGTACAGTGGTTTTTGTTTTGTTTTGTTTTGTTTTATTTTGCATACTGCTTGCATGCGTCTTAGTAAGTACTAAATAAGTCAATATTTTACCATTAAGAATAGGGATAGTCCAACCAGTTGAGACTGATTTAGATGGTCAAATATTGATGTCTTATGAAAATTATTTAAAGATTGATTATTAATCAAGCAAAGCGTTTATTAATTGAGGTTCTGTGATAGGTGAGTTAATACTGAGCTACTGGCTTTTTATTTCTTTTCAATTACTCCAGAAAAAAAGGAAATGTCTGATAATCTAAACAGTGGTAACTTCTGAACAGGTTTCCGGCCAATAAATGATTTAACTTGTCAACTACAACTATCGTCCTTATTCAACTATAATAAGCTCTTTGACTCGGAGGTTTTAGTGGTGGTTCTCACTTCGTTATTGCTGGAGTGCAAAATCTGAATAGTCACTAAATATTTAAATTTTGTCTTCTTCGTCTTACCAAAGCAACAGTTACTGATGCAGAAATGATCAAAAGAACTTTGTGCAGACTTTATAAAGATGGGAATGAAACTTTTATAAAGATGTTAAGGGCTGGAGAGATAGTACGGGAGATAAGGCACTTGCCTGGCACGTGGTCGCTACTAACCTGGTTCACATCCCGGGCACTGCATATTGTTCTCTGAGTGCTGCCAGAGGTCATCCTGAGCACAGCGCCCAGAGCAACCCCTGAGCACTGCTGCATATGGCCCATACTCCCATCTCCTTACAAAACAAGAAGTCAATCAGTTGCAATTTTATGTATTTATATACATATGTACACACATGTTGTGTATCTACTTCACTATGCTGATATAATCACAAGTTACATCCTGCAAGTTTTCTGCAAATGTTGGTGGTATGTGCCATAGAGAATCCAGGAAGTAACAAAAAGAAAAATAATTCATAGATGCTTCTAAGCTATATTAATGCCTTTCTGCCTATGCATTCATATATAGACACTATCTAATGATGTTGACAATTAAAATATAAAATAATTTATTTCCTCAGATTCAACAGGTTTCTGAATTATTCTATATTCATGCCTGTTTCACAGCATAAGGTTTCCTCTGTCAGCTGCACATTCTCAGTTTCCCATGAATTCTGTACATAATCTGGGGTTTCATCATCAGAACCATCCACTCACACTGTTGCAGAGCTACAACTTGAACCCAGCCTCAGAATTTTATTCTGTCTTAGTTTGGTCAAAAATCTTTGGTGATTCTTTGCTGTCATTTAAACTAGATTAAAAATTCAGATTTCCCAGATTGCCAAATCCCCCTTTCCAATTCACTGTCCCTGTACCAGCTTTCCATTGTTGGGAGAGCAAACTGCCACAACTGAAATATTAAGTATTTTCCAGTTCTGTTGCTCACATGTCTCCTGGGCTACATCAGGGCATCGGCAGGGCTCTATATCTTCTGGAGACTCCAGGGATAGGAGCTTTTGTCTCATCTTTTCCAGCTTTCAAAGGTCACCTGCAATTAGTTCTTTGTTTGTAGTTCTGTCACTCATCTTCAAGGCCCCGGAGTAACATCTTCAGGTCTTTTCCTATAATGACAATAACACGCTTCATTGTCATCTCCGTCCCGGATTCATACCCCAGTACCTTCTCCTTAGAGGGATCCTTCTAGTTATTCTTGGTCTACCTGGGTCATCAAGGAGTTTTCCATTTCAGGGTGCTTAATCCAGTCACACTTGCCAAATCCCTTTTGCCATATAAAATAACAATCACAGTTACAGGAATTAGGACATGAGCATCTATTAACATTCCTACTCAAACCCTCAAATATAACTTCCCACGGTAGCCAATTAATGTTTCCTTTATTTCTCCATAGTTCCCACGCTCATGCTGCCACAATGGATATGACCTTCCATGCACTAGAAAATTGCTCTATCCTTCCTTCTTACCACTTATTGCTAAACACTCTCCAGTCTTTAGTGGCGAATTTGCCAATTCAAGTCCAGCAGGGAGTAGGCAGGGAAATAAAGCTGCTACCCACCTCCCCTTGCCCAGTGCAACCCTCCTAGTCTTGACTAGCCCCCAATATTGGAAGACACGTTTTGAGACTGTATTATATGTGAGGACCTAATGCAAGAAAAGCAAAATACCTAGAGGTTAATTTGTCCAGAGTCACACAGTAGTAAATGCAGAGTCTGTGCTCAACTCAGATTTCTGACCTCAAATTTCATGCTCTGAAATAATATACCATGTAGACTGTCTGAATGTTAAGTCCAGTTCATCTTATGCACTCTCTAATGTGAAATCCAAGCAAAATTGTCTAAAAGTCTTTGACGTGTGTCCAATTAGTGACATAAGTCTGTTATTTCCATGATTCTTAAGCTTATAATTAAGTTAATGTGCCACTCTATATTAATCATAACTCAATTACACTATTATTGCTGGCTACTAAGTATATGAAGATAGAATAACCCTTTCATTGAATTATATCTCTCTTCTCCCTAGAAACATTTTTATTGGCCTAGGAGCAAGGGTCTTCTTTTCATACCTTTTTCATAACGAAGTCCGGTGATGTGAAATATGAAGGAAGTTAATTATTTAACCATAATCAAGAAATGACCCCCAGTGGCAAAGTATGGAATGTCAGGAATTACTGAAGATGGTGACTGTCATGACACCTCAAGGGCAGCAATAAATTCTTAGGGTTTCTCTTTATAAATAAGCAGGGAGAAAAGAGAAATCATGCTGAAGGTTTGTCTATTTTATATCCTTGCTGAATGATGCTATTTTGATGCCAGAGGTCTTGGGACACAGTTTATAATCGTTGATCTTACTTCCTTAGATGGATGCTCTGTACAGCTCCAACCAACAAACTGTCTATTAGATTTAGAGCTCATTGAGTTTTTATGTGTCCCTTAAAATATATACAAGATAAAGAAGCTACAGTGGGTAAGGCACTTGCTTTGCAAACTGCTGACCCCAGTTTGAACCCTGGCATCCCACATGTGTCCCTCCCCTGGCCCCAAGTTTACCAGGAGTAATCCTTGAGCATAGAGCCAAGAATAAATCTTAGGCACAGCCAGAAGTTGCCCAAAGAAACAAACAAAAAATAGTAACTATTGTTTAAAATATGTTTGGAAAATTAGAGATCAAATGCTCTTTTTTATATTATCTATTTATTTTTAATAATTTTTATTATACCACTGTGAGATATACAATTACAAAGATGCTCATAATTGGATTTCAGTCATATAGTGTTCCAGCACCCATCCCTCCACCAGTGCCCCATTCCCACCACCGGTGTCCCCACATTCCTTCCCACCTCTCCCAGCCTGCCTCGATAGCAGGTGCTTTTCCTTTTCTTCTGTCTCTCTGTCTCTCCCTCTCTACCTCTCTCTATCTCTCTCCTACCCATCTCTCTCTCTTATCTTATACATTATGGCTTGCCCTACAGACATTTAAGGCATATCTGTAAATCTCTTTGTGTATATTCATGTTGAATTCTAGTCTGGCTTTACCATTTCCCACAATTAGTAGAACACTAGTATATATTTATACCCCATTAATGAATGCAGTCATTTTATATCTGTCCTTTTCCCTATGACTAATTTCATTCAGCATAATAATCTCTCTTATCCATTTGTAGGTAGATTTAATGACTTTGTCTTTTCTTACAGTTGCATAGTATTCTATTGTGTAGATATACCATAGTTTCTTTATCCAGTCTTTTGTTCTTGGGCATTTAGGTTGTGTCCAGATTCTGGCTATCGTGAATAGAGCTATGATGAATATAGAAGTGCAGATAGTGTTTCTGCTGTGTGTTTTTGGGTCTCAAGGGTATATTCCCAAAGTGTTACTGCTAGGTCAAATGGGATGTCAATGTCTAGTTTTTGGAGGAATGACCATATAGTTTTCCCAAAAGGACTGGACCAGTTGACATTCCCACCAACAGTGGATGAGACTCCCTTTTTCCCTGCCTCCATGCCAGTACCAGTTGTTCTAGTTCTTTTGGATGTGTGCCAGTCTCTTTGGTATGGGATGATACCTCATTATTGTATTGATTTGCATCTCCATGATGATTAATGATGAAGAGCACTTTTTGTATGCCTTTTAGCCATTCGAATTTCTTCTTTGGGGAGTTCTGTTCATTTCTTTTTTTAAAATTTTTATTATATCACCATGAGAACAACATTACAAAGTTGTTCATAATTGGGTCTCAGTCATATATTGTTCCAACACCCATCCCTCCACCAGTGCCCCATTCCCACCACCAATGTCTGCATATTCCACCTCTCCCTGCTCCAGAGCAGGCATTTCTGCCTTCTCTCACTTACTCTCTGTCTCTCTCCGTCTCTCCTTCATCTTCCCAATCCTTATTATACCATGTGATATAAGAATTACAAGGATGTTCATACTAGGGTCTCTACAATACAGTGTTCCAGAATCCATCCCTCCACCAGTGCCAGTTTCCACCACCTAATTCCCAGACACACCCACCCAAACCCTGCCTGCCCCCATTGAGGCACATTTTAATTATCTATTTCTTTGTCTATGTCCCTGTATTGCCCATCTCTCCTGTATTACACGTTATGGCTTGTCCTATGGATACTAATAAAGTATGATGTATCTATCTGATTATTTAATAGTGAGTTCTAGTGTGACATCATATTTCCTCATTCCCCATAACCTCTCCAGTGTGATGCAAATAGAATGATCGTTGAAGTGTACAAGTGAGAAACATCCTGAAAGGACCTGGGGTTAAAATACATTGAGTCTAAGATTTGGATCTGGAGTCTCTGTCTTGCAGCGGTGGTGGTTGGCTGCGGTGGTGGCTGGAGCTCAGGGCCACACCCACTGAGCCCGGAGGCTGGAGACTGTGTGGAGGCCCTCAATCCTTGCTCGGAGTCCATCTGCTCATTTCTTCTCCCCATTTTTTTATGGTGTTGCTTGTTTTCTTCTTGTAAAGTTTTACCAGTGCCTGATATATCCTGGATATTAACCCCTTATCAGATAGGCTGTAGGTGAATATTCTTTCCCAGTCTCAGGGCTGTCTCTGTACTTTCGTCACCATTTATTTTGAGGTCAGATGCTCTTTTCTGCTTGTTTGTTTTGTGGCCAAACTCAGCTGTGCTTTGGATTTAGTCTTCACTCTGCATTAAGGGATCACTGTAGCATGACTCAGGGAATCATGGGATGCTAGAGATCGAACCCAGGTCAGCCGCCTGCAAGGCCAGCACCTTCCTGCACCAGCTCTCTCTAGTACATTTCACCAGCCATGCTACTCTCCATTTCCACTAAATGCTATTCTTTACCTACACTGCCTTTCTCCCATGAATATAGGCTGTACATATGTTATTGGCAAATTTTGTTTAGGGTATTTTTCTATTTTCAGTATATTTACTTTTTGTTCTTGTTAGTTTTGTTTAGGGTCCACATCCAAAGCTCTCAGGAATTATTCCTGGCTCTGAACTCAGGGACCACTTCTGGTGGACTATGGGGTACTATATTGGGGTATCAGGGATAGAACCCAGGTCAGATGCATGCAAGGCAAGAGCCTTACCCAATGTATTCTCTCTCTCTCTCTTTCTGGTCCAGCATATCTACTGATAACATGATTATTTGTAAGTCATATAATCTCAGGGATTACTTAGCAAAAATAGACTTTCCTTGTCTCCCCTGAAGTCAAATGGGCTGGCAAAATAAATGGCATATCAGCCATTCAGTGCACACTGTATAACTTTAGAAAAACTCTTAGCAGGCTATATCATGAACTTCCAAGATATCATCAAATAAAAACAATTTATAGTAAGACATTAAAATAAATGAAAAAGACAAATACGATAATACATCTACACGGTAACTTTCTACTTGTGTTTTTTTTTTTATTACATCATAACATTTCAAAATTCTCCCGGATACAAACAACTAAATCCATACATAAGGACACTGTCCCTCTTCTTAATTCCTTGCCAGAGCCAAGTTCATATCTGATTCCGGAATAATTGCTCCTCTGGCACCAACAGCCTTGCTTGATCCCCAAACAGAGCTTCCTCTGAATGCTCTACTCTCAAAAAGGAAGCTTCAGAGAAAAAGGTGACAAACTAATTAAGATAGATAGTTTTTTTATGTAAAAGATCACTCTAGTGTTGGCAAACCTAGCTTTCTGAATATTGGCAGTTTTTCACATACACACACAAATACCCACATACGTGTATATATGTTTCTATGTATATATGTGTATATATGTATATATGCAAGAAGCATGGCCTTTCCCTACCCTGCATCCCACATTTTATCCTAATGACCTCTGGCTTCTTTGGGCCCAAGTAATACCACAGCACCAACCATTGAACCATCTGGCCTCTGGGCTGAGTATTGCCAGAAATGGCCATCAGATGCTGTGAGCATTGCTTGGGAGGCCTCTGCCAAAAAATTTGAGCAAAATAGTCATTATTATTCGATATTAAATATAGTGAAGAAATATGCTTTTAAATATGAATTATCTAGATCTGCTGACATAAAGGCAAATTTTTAAATATAACCACAGGACCTAGACCTTATTGAACTTCCAATGAGTAAAATAGATGGCCTCTGTGTTTTACTGGAATATATTCTTCATGAAATTTCAAATAACAATGAATTCACAAAATTATTTTGTGACTAGACATTTTAGTTTGCCAAATTCTAATGCTTGAAATACATGGGTAGCGATTGGTCTTTAAAATTATATATTCTATTGAAATATTTTTGGTAAAAAAGCGTTCCTTATTTATTGATACATAGAAGCAAACACACCCATACCCACACCCACATTTTTGTTGATAAGACTTTGTTTATTTGGGAGGTTTTGTATTCTTTTGCAAATACGTATTTCTAATCACAGGAAATTCAGATAGTAAGTACAATGAGTTCCCTCAAAAAGACTTTCCCTTTTCCCTTTTACCCTTTTGCCTGAATTGGCTGGAAAGTCTTCCCAGTTGTCCACTTAGCTTTGCTTGCGGAGGTCACAAGGGTGTTTTATAATCTGAGATTGGCACATTCTCTCTACATTAGGATTGCATTTGACATTGAGTATTCAAAGTTTTGGCTAGTAATTTTGTAAAATCTTCTCCATACCATATATAGTATTGTTACTGTGCATCATTTAAAACACTTCAGACATTTCTCAGTATGATATTTTAAAACAATTGCATTTTTTATCCATGACTATCTCAAACATTGAAATGAGTTTAAAGAAATTTATGTCAAAGGATTATCTTTGAAATTTTTACATTCTGAAACAGAATTTGATTTTCTGTTATGCTTAAGAGATCAGTGAAAAATCAGTTAAGGATTCTAAACAGAGGACAACAACCAGTTCTTATTTCATCTCTCTATTAGGATTATGAACCAGCTGTTGTTCTGGGTTATAAGTCACTTGTCACTTGTCACTTGTCCTTCTGTTGTTCATCGATTTGCTCAAGTGAACATTGAGCAAACTCATTGGGAATGAAGTCCATGATTGTTAACGTTTTTGGCATATCGAATACACCAAGGGTAGCTTGCCAGGCTCTGCCATGGCTCGAGGTTCATCCCAGTCTTTTTCTATGTCAGACCATCAACCATCTGTACAGACAAGCCTGTCTCCTGTCTGCCACCTGCCAATGCATACGGGCACCATAGCCACACCTGCAACACCTCGAGGGCAGTGGGTTATGAGTAACCCAAAATATATCATAATATGGAAATAGGCAAGTTCAGATCATTGTGCTAAGCACAGGGTATTCAAACTAGTTTTCCTTCAAGAGTACAGAACCCCTGCCTCTGCCATACAGTCCATTTAAGAATTGAAATCCAACCCAACAATGAAGAACTATTCATCTACAACTTCATACAATAGAATTGATCATCCTAAGTTGCCATGAGAAGGAGCTACATGTGCAAATAAATGCACCAGTGGACTATCCATCATTCAACTCTACCAACTCTAACAAACTCAACCATACTTCAAGACTGACTGAATATGATGATGTTCATGTGAACTGTTGCCCCAACTCTGTTTGGTCCATATTTTTAGTTTGGAGTCTGGAAGACTCAATGATTTACACATATAGTATGACCTATGTTGTGATACATTTATAGAGCTCTACAGTTTACAAAATACCCTAATTTCATAAGAACCTTATAAGCTTTTTCCAATGAAAGAAACAGGACAAATAATCTTATCACAATTTAAGGTGAATAATGTAGGTTGATAGTTAAAGTCTGATCTAAAGTGGCTAGCGTCTAGCTAGAAACGATATACATTCAGGTTCCTTGTCTCTTGCTGTTCAGTATTAAATTTAGATGGGTTCTTTTTTTGAATTTTGTTCATTGTTTAATTTTTCAGGGTACGTGGAAGAATATGCTAGCCATTCCAGGTGTCCTGCATGCAAAACATGCCCTCAGCCTTTTGAGCTGGTTGCCTAGACTTGATCTTTTATCGCTAATACAGGCCACTAAAAGAATACTCAGATACCAAACAGAGTAGGTAAAGTTGCAATAAATGTGACAGATGAGACTATGGGATGAGACTATACTTTTAAAATTATTGCTGCAATGTAATTTATATAATTAAACAATTTTCACTATTGAATTCAATTCCCTGAACTTCTTCAATTAAAGAAATTGGTTGGAAAAAGATTTCCGCCAACAGTAACAGTAAAAAACACCTAAGAAAAAGAATTACAATCTGGGCCTCTTGACTTGACTCCAGTTCTTTCTCTCTCGATGCTGAAGTATGTCAAAAACAACAGTTCAAAATGTTTGGAGGTAACAACCCTGACTTTTATTTTCTTCTGTAGAGATTAATAAAAATACAGTTTTGTAGAAAAAATAAGGCATTACGAATATAAAGGTTTCTATTTTCAAATAGTCAACAAAATAAATATGAAGGAGGATGCAGAACTATAGCACGCATGGGCTTTTCTCATGATTTTCATATTTGGATAGAGTGAAATCACATTTACTATTTCATAACACAGAATTTGCTAAAATCAAACCAGTTTTAGAATAAGAAATTATTTTAACCCTAGTTTATCAAATTACATGCACCATAGTTCATGATACCATTACCTGAAGGACTGACTGTGATGACGTCAATTGTGCTGCTACAATTCTGACGTGATGCACTCCACATTGCCGGCTGTACCAGAGCAAGGAACAGTGAAGGGACAGAAGGATGAGTCCACCCAAAGCTCAATGAGAAGGAAAGACACGCATTTGTCAGGGAGCACTGGGGTCCCCAACAGTATCAGGACAGAAGTTCTCTTCTACCTCCGAGGCCACCAGGGGAATGGATGAAAGCTCATGAGTCCGGTGCAGTTCCAAAAAGGCTTTTAACAGTACAAAAGCTCTACCACCGCAATCCAATATAATGAAACAACTCTAGCTCTGATCAGAACATAGACCATACACGAGAGCCCAAGTCTCCCGTCCAAGAGGGATCCTACCAGAGAGGAGTCCTACCCAAAAGAAGGGGCGAGGGCCTCAAGTCAGTCCTCTTATATACAGGAAAGTAATCCTACCTATTTACAGGGAGGGTCCTGTCAACAAAGAACCCTAAACAGCTTCTAGATAGTAGAAGAGTGTAGAAGGGTGGTGCCACACCCTATTATAGGTATAAACAAAGGATTAAGCCAAGGACTAATCCCTTCTTTGAGATTATCTCTTATGTAAAACACTGGAGAGAGGGCTGGTATAAAGTAATATAAAGTAATACATCTTAATTTCATGGGCTTCCTGTAATCTAGATCGTACCCACAAGGTCCTTTTTACTTACTATCTGCACCAGGGTGATTCTGAATATCTCGATTTCTGTATATTGAAAGTGTCACACACACCTGCATGAAGGCAAACTAGTGTGATCCTTCCTATAATCTTCCTATAGTCTCAATGTATCCAGGGTGATAGTCTCCTGGTAAATTCTAACTGTCCCACGATGGGTGCAGTGGGTATAAAGAGGAGCTGTGCCCACTCTAGATAACATAGAAGTCTTAGTAGATGTATAATAAGTCAGAAGCTATTCAGAGTCAAGGTGACTTCTGTAACTGTCACACCCTCTATCAGAGTTTACATAGAAGAGAGATTTCATTAGAATGAACCTTGGCCTAACAGATAAAAGAGATTAAACTGTGAGCAAAGCTCCCAAGCTAACTAAGCCTGTCATTCAACACACATTCCAACTCAATTCACACTTTCTTTCAACTTTTGGAACACAGTAAATTGATTCTTTATAAAAGGATATATCTATGATATATACACATATATGCACATATATACACATATATCCATATATATATACACATACATGGATATAGGAGTGAGATCTTGAATAGAGAAAAGAGTATGAACTAATATATCAAAGTAGAAGCTTTTCAGGTTGTCTGGAAAAACTCTTCCCATTGCGCTATAACGGGAAGGGACATGAGGGGAATAAAGCTTCTAAAGCCAGGTATATAGGCCTGAATATTACGGAATCTGGATTAACTAATAGAGAATGCAACACCCCCCCATAAGTAAAAATAAAAGCAGTGATTTGGTCTAGAAACTCTTGGTTATATATGCATCTGGGGCCAGAGTGATAGCACAGTGGGTGCGGTGTTTGCCTTGCATGCCGCCGAACTGGGTTCGATCCCAGCATCCCGAACACTGCCAAGAGTGATTCTGAGTGCAGAGCCAGGAGCAACTTCTGAGCAATGCTAGGTGTGACCCAAAAGCAAGAAAAGCAAAATAAAGCTAAGTACACAATCTGGAAAAAACATCTGGTCGTTCAACAATAAATTCAGACTAATGAGTTCTGTTACAGGGGTCTGAGTGATAGTACATTAGTCAGGGCATTTGCTTTGCATGCGGCCAACTCGGATTCGATCCCCAGCATCTCATAGGGTCCCCTGAGCACCACTAGAAGTGATTCCTGAGTGCAGAGCCAGGAGTAATCTCTGAGCATTGCCAGATCTAAGAAAAAAAAAAAAAAAAGTAACAAAAAAAAAAAAAAAACAAGGTCTGTTACAGATGTTTCAGATCAAATAGTAATTCTATAGGGAAAATGGTGCAGATTTTCACCACTGAAAGCACACTTATATTTCAAAAGACAGCCCAAAGCATATTTTAAGCTTCTTTTTGCTTTGATATTGGCTGTGGGGCCTCATCTTACTGTGCTCAGGGTTTACTCATGGTTCTGTGCCCAGGGATCAATTCTGGTGGCTCGAGGGAAACCACATGGAGCAAGGATAGAACCTGCTTCTGCCACTTGCAAGAGAAATGCCACACCAGTTGTACCATCTCTCTCGTCCCTAGAGGATATTACACACACACACACACACACACACACACAGAGTCATAGGTTTTCCACAGACTTTTAATATAGAAGTACATGTATCCTTCCCAAAGCAAAATATTCTTTCTTTACCAAACATTATAGTGATGACCTAGGCTGAGCAGAAGGAACTCTATGCAGAAAAGAAAAATATGAACTTTTTTTTAACTAATGAAAGAAGAACATGTGTGGTACCTTTTAATCTTTCTATTTGGTTCCTTTGACTGTTTAACGAGTAATTTGGGACTGGAAACTGGTAACTTTAACTTGGGACGTAACTGGTAACATAGTATAATTCATGGTTGTAGAAATGGTTTCTAACATCCACTATATTATATTATGGTCATGGAAAGAAGAGAGTGTGGAATTAAGCATAACTGAATTTGAATGCTGTTTCTATGACAAATGTATTTTTTAACTTCATAATTTATTTTTCTTGTCTTTCAAATGAGAACAACAATACTTACTTATAAGTAGGCCGTGAGCCTTGCACGTGGCTGACCCGGGTTCAATATCCACCATCCCATATGGTCCCCGAGCACCGCCAGGAGTACAGAGTGCAGAGTCAGGAGTAACCAACCCCTCCCTGTGCATCGCTGACTGTGACCCAAAAAAGCAGGGGGAAATACAGTCACCTGTGGAGAGATCTTGCATCTTCACATGTGCTCAGGACATGTGAGCAGGATTCTGGGGCAAATGGAAGAATGAGAAAATGCTGAGTCAGGGACTTTGCAAGGTCCCCCTGTAAAAGAGGAAGGAGGTGGGATAGGTAGAGGGATTGGAAGACGCAGAAAGAGACGGAAAGAAGTCACAAGACCAGTAACTTCTAATTTTCACCAAAGTTTTTAAAGCGACCTTTGTGCCCCCTGACAATCACTGAAGAAAATAACTGGAGCTTAAGTATCAAGACTGGAGGCGAAGTCCTATCTCTCCCGTGCATGCGGTCTCACCAGTTGAGAGTTAGCTCTATCAGTGACACACGCTGTGAAAACGGAAGGGAAGGTTTGCCTGGGGACTCTGATCTCCACCCTTTAACTTTTAAAAAGGCTTTGCTGGCCTTTTTCTATCCTAGTTTCTCGAAGTCCCCAGGCAACTTTTTAGAGTGCTCTCAAATCAATTCACTTGGGGTCGACCAGGCATATTAGCCCCCTCTCCCTATTCCCAAACCCTGAGTTCCCAAACCTTTTGTTCTGACAGCAAAGATCCTCCTTTAAGCTACTACCACCCAACCTCCAACTCTGAACTTTCCCAGGCTGCTGAGCTGTGCAAAGCGGAGATTGCCAACCCTAGCCGAGACTGCCAACTCTTCATGGCGAATGTCTCCGGAACTTCAGGGCCCGCCACTGAAAGGTCCCCCCAAGGGTAAATCCCACAGACATGCTCCTTCCAGTACTCTGGGTTAACATCTGGGTTAATCAGATGCTGCAGATTCTGCGACTCAGCACAGAAATAAGCAGCCCCGTTGCTCAGAGATTTTGCAAGACTACCATAACCCTTTGATCTTAGAAACAGTTTCTGGACAGAATAGTTTCTATAGGCGTATTAGCACTAAGAAAGAGGATATCAGGTCGGAACAAAAGGAACCCAGCTGGAGCTGGGTGTTCTGGAATCAAGTCTTTGGAATTTTTTTAAGAGGTGTTAGGGGAGAAGGGTATTTGTTAATTATTTAGCAAGAGAAGCTATCTTTAGCCCAAATATTCATATTTCATAGTCGAGAAAACAGGCTTGTGACCAACTTCCGTGGAAGTAGGAGAGACAGATTTCATACCAAATTCATTGTGCACTCTGAAAAACGAAAAACTTCTTTCAACTTTTTAAAATAGAATTTAGCTGGGGGTGGGAGGAGTGTAAAATGCTAACTGCACCTCGCTGAAAGATGCAGCTGTTTGCACTCGCGTACAGGCAGGAGAAAGAGAATTTGAAACACCCAAGTTCAGCACCATGATAAAGCGCTACCCAGCAAGGACGCCGGGCAGGAGAAAGTTTCTGCCTTCCGAGCGCCTCTTAGCCAGTGCGCCTGCGCACGCGCAAGCCGCTCTCTCCCCGCCCCTCCGGGAACGTCAGGCGCGCGCCGGGAGGCGGGGGCACAAGCTGCGCATGCGCCGTCGGCGCCTCCGCCACTTGTTTCCGACCTGGCGGTCGCCGGAGCCGCGAAAAAGGGCCTTGTGTGTTGCGGGGTCTCTCGCTGGGCATTGGCGCGTTGCGCCGAAACCTTAAGAAAAGAAGCGCTACAGTAAGTGTCTCCGTGGTCGTGTAGCATCAGCGTTAGGCCTTTTCCTTCTCGCTAGGTCACTGCTTCTGGGACACGGACCCCGCCCCCTCCCGGTGTAGACGGGTCCCCCTCCCCGCAGCTCCTTCCCGGGCTCCTAGTGTTCCGGCTCCCCAGAGACCATGAAGCTCGTGAGGAAGGACATTGAGAAGGACAATGCGGGCCAGGTGACCCTGGTACCCGAGGAGCCCGAGGACATGTGGCACACCTACAACTTGGTGCAGGTGGGCGACAGCCTGCGCGCCTCCACCATCCGCAAGGTGCAGACCGAGTCGTCCACGGGCAGCGTGGGCAGCAACCGAGTCCGCACGACGCTCACGCTCTGCGTGGAGGCCATCGATTTCGACTCGCAGGCGTGCCAGCTGCGGGTGAAGGGCACCAACATCCAGGAGAACGAGTACGTGAAGATGGGGGCGTATCACACCATCGAGCTGGAACCCAACCGTCAGTTCACCCTGGCCAAGAAGCAGTGGGACAGCGTGGTTCTGGAGCGCATCGAGCAGGCCTGCGACCCCGCCTGGAGCGCCGACGTGGCCGCCGTGGTCATGCAGGAGGGCCTCGCCCACGTCTGCCTGGTCACGCCCAGCATGACCCTCACCCGGGCCAAGGTGGAGGTGAACATCCCCGGAAGCGCAAAGGCAACTGCTCGCAGCACGACCGCGCCCTGGAGCGCTTCTATGAGCAGGTGGTGCAGGCCATCCAGCGCCATGTCCACTTCGATGTGGTCAAGTGCGTCCTGGTGGCCAGCCCTGGCTTTGTGCGGGAGCAGTTCTGCGACTACATGTTCCAGCAAGCCGTGAAGACGGACAACAAGGTGCTCCTGGAAAACCGGTCCAAGTTCCTGCAGGTAACAGTCGCATCTAAGGGATCAGCGGAAGGGGACCGAGGGCGGGGTTTAAGCAGTCTGCCTGGGTTTTAGTCCCGGGAGGCGTGAAACAAGAAAGGGGACCCTTTGCGTGGCTGGGATTCCAAATTCTAAAAAGGAAACCTGTGAAAACGTGGCCCCTGGGATAGCAAAGCGTGGCCTAAGTCCCTAGACTTACGGCCTCTGTAATGCTTTTGGCTGTAGGTCATGGCGGTCTGATCGCTGGGTGTGCTAAGACATTTTCTGCCACTAACTTTGAAAATCCTGGTTCTAGGTACATGCCTCCTCAGGACACAAGTACTCCCTGAAAGAGGCCCTCTGTGACCCCACCGTAGCCAGCCGCCTGTCTGACACCAAAGCCGCTGGGGAAGTCAAGGCCTTGGATGACTTTTATAAAATGCTGCAACATGAACCCGACCGCGCCTTCTACGGACTCAAGCAGGTGGAGAAGGCCAACGAGGCCTTGGCAATTGACACGCTGCTCATCAGTGACGAGCTCTTCCGCGCACCAGGATGTGGCCACCCGGAGTCGATACGTGCGGCTGGTGGACAGCGTGAAGGAGAACGCAGGCACTGTTCGGATATTCTCTAGTCTGCATGTGGTCGGGGAGCAGCTTAGCCAGCTGACCGGAGTAGCGGCCATTCTCCGCTTCCCTGTCCCGGAACTCTCCGACCAAGAGGATGACTCCAGTTCTGAAGAAGATTAATGATCGGAACTTAGCCCAGGGAGGAAACTGGTGTCTGTTACAACACTTGGCCCTGCATCCTTGTGACGGAAAGCTGCGAGAGAGCTACAGGGGTTTCTCATGTGTTTGATCACCTGAGTACTGTATGGATGGCGGATGTGTGTACACACGAAATAAACTGATTTCTGTACCTACCATCTTTATCAGTTGAGGTGGTTTTGTAAGGACTTAAGAGCTATTTACAGTACATAGAAATAAATTATCTGTATTTGATTACTGGAGCTATACGTTTTTTGGAATAGATCATAAACCCCTATCTTCCACTATGATTTGCAACATTTTCTTTAGGAAAAGCTTTGGAATATCTCCTTATCCTCACGTTGGGCTCATGTTTTTTAAGTACGTGGTGCTCTCACACTGGGTTCAGTAATGCTGTTTCACATATATACTTTATTTAAAGTTTTTAACTTGCATTTCAAGTGGTAATTAGTTGACTTATAGTGGAGATGTCAAAAATGTTTCCTAACAGATTTGTTAAGCCAGTTATGCAGAAAAAGTAACCATTCTTGTTAGGCTCAATCATTGGCTTTAGAACAATATTTCCTAATATTTCTCAGCCTTTTTCTTAGCCTAGTGATACCCTTTCTACCTTTTCTTCCTTTTCCATTTCCCCACCCCTTTTTGAACCCCTAATCTCTTGCCGTAGCCCCTATTTGCAGAATTTTCACTAGCGACTCCCCCTTGGACTCCCCAAGGTGGGTGGGGAGGTCCCTGTTTAGATGCACTGCTTTAGAAGACCCATTTCTGTTATTGTTGGGTATGGAGCTTTGATCTGCCAGGGATTTGCAAAACAGTCTATATAGAGTATCTTTTAAAAACGAAACTAGGGTCTGTGATTTGCTCAATAATGTGGCCGGGGCCAGAGCGATAGCACAGCGGGTAGGGCATTTGCCTTGCATGGGGCCAACCCGGGTTCGATTCCCGGCATCCCATATGGTCCCCGAGTGCTGCCAGGAGTAATTCCTGAGCGAAGAATCAGGAGTAACCCCTGAACATTGCCGTGTGTGACCCAAAAAGCAAAATAATAATAATAATATAATAATAATAATAATGTGGCTGATGAGTGGCCAAGATGGAAATAGTTTCTGTCTGGACTCCAGTTCTTTGCCCTGACTCATTATTTGTGTGTTTACTTTTTGTCTTGTCATTTTAAGACAGTGCTATCATATTTACACGTACCTTGACCTTTCTGGGACTTGTCCACACTCTTATTTTAAAGATGAGAAAGCTTGCTAAGAATGTTTGAATAAATCTCTTCACATTAGAGTATAGCAATTGGGTTTAAAATAATATCCTTATTAAATGTTTTTGATATTTGATAACAATATTATCAATAACCAAAATCAGCAATATAAATTTTTGGTATTTAATATCAATATTTCTGAAGTGGGAGTCTTAGAAAGGAATCGCATTTTCCTTATAGAGGACTCAACAGGAAAATAAATTAAAAAGGCTTCATAAAAAGTGATTGTTTAGAGTTAATGTTGCCTATTTAAGTAGAGAAAACTTGCTTGCACTTTGTGTCTGTGGACCACTTTGTGTAAATAACGTCAAGATGAATTTTTCTGAACTTTTAAAATTCTAATTAAGAATAGACAGTTTTATGTTCTCAAATGTTACATTTATATTTTTACATTGTTAACCCTTCAAATCTAAAAAGTAATACACATGGCCATTTCATATATAACTTTCAAGTAAAAGTATGTTAGTAAATCATTTAGTGTTCTAGACAAGGTCACTAAGATTTTTAGCATTAAGTATGATTGGTAAGAAATTCTCCATTCTTTTCAGATGTTTGAGGCATCAATTACTCGATTATTATAGTACTGACAATTAGCGTAGCTAGCTTGTTGCTGGTTCTGTTAATTATAGCTAGAATATGGAAATTTAAAACATTGTAATTTTTAACAAGGGGAAATAAAATTTACAAATAAACCGAATCAATATTTGCTGGCCATAGGCTTTCAGATGTAGCTTCCCTGTTAATGTGACCTGCTTAGCTTTAAAATAATGCTCAGACCTGACCCAAAGCTAAGCAACTTTTCACCTTAGAATTACACATTGTTGTTTCTTTGTTTTGGTTTTGGAATACACCCAGCAGTGTTCAGGGCTTCTGGCTTTGTGCTCAGGGATCACTTTTGGAGGTTAGGGATCATATGGGGTGCTGGGAATCAAATCCAGGTGGGCTGCCATGCTCCCTCGGTGATCCTATGGGATGATGATAGTGCCAGTGTTGTGAGCCAGATTTAGACCTTCTGTTCAAAGAATGATCCTTAAACCAGCAACATCTCCTGGAGATAGTTAAAAACTAGAATTCATAGCTTTATTCTAGACATACTTTGTCAAAACCATTATTTTAATAGCACCGCCAGTTGATTGCTGTGCATAATATAATCTGATAAACATTTGGAGCTGAAGAGATCGTACAGCCAGTAGACAGGTGCTTGCTTGCCTTGCATGCATCCAACCTGGGTTTGATCCCCTGAACACCTCCATTGCCCAAAACAAAATAAAAAATTATTTAAAAAAATATAAAGACAATGACTTGTTTTCTCTATGATAGTGAACCTGGGCAGAGTCACTGTCATAGAGAAAATAATTATGATCTAAGTTCCTCTAAGAGAGTAAACTGACTATTTAGCTACAGATGCAACGTCTCCAGTTGAAAGCCTGAACTGTGCTTGCAGAGTGTTTATAACAAAACATCTTTTTAGTATTTTCTGCTTCTAGAGATAGGAAAAACTTTTTTTTTTTTTTTTTTTTAGGAAAAACTTTTCTAAAGGTTGCATTTTTTTTTTTTTTTGCTTTTTTTGGGTCACACCCAGCAATGCTCAGGGGTTTCTCCTGGCTCTTCACTCAGGAATTACTCCTGGCGGTGCTTGGGGGGACCATATGGGATGCTGGGGATCGAACCCAGGCTGGCACAGGCCAGCCGCATGCAAGGCAAATGCCCTACCCACTGGGCTATCACTCCGGCCCCTAAAGGTTGCATTTTATGCCATATTAAGAGTCTAAATATGCTTGGATTCATACATGGAAAAACCAAATTAACATTAGGATCATATAAAATAAATTGCACTAAATTCACTGTTTTAAAAATGAAAATGAAAGGTTTGGGAAACAATATAGTATAATTGAGATCACTGTTATATATAATGACTAATAGAAATGCTACCAATAAGTAGGACACATTCCAAATTACTTTTTTATAAACAAAGATTTACTACCTCCTCTAAACTCTATAAATGGGAAATGTGTAATTTTTTTAAGTTTTGTTCTCGAAATGATGCACACTGAGTATTTTACTATTCGTTGTTCCCCCATTTATATGCTAAGTATTTTGCTAATTTCATGTTTGGATTGTTGATTATTTGTTTTCGTTACCTTCATAAGTATAGTTAGATCTTTCCCTGGCCCAGATGCCAGCATTTTTTGTAAAGCTGATTTACTTTTGTTTCTATGTACTGTCACTAATTCCAGTTTCCTTTTTTTAGATCCCTTTAGTCTCTTCTGTCAACCTCAAATTATCTTTATAGAAATGCCATGGGATCAGGATACGGCTCAGAGACGGAACAAATACCTGACATGTACAAGGCCTTGAGTTGGATCCTTGGCCCCATAGGCACACCGCCTCCACCCTCACCCCCAGCACTGCTGAGTGTGGTACCTGTAAGACTAAAACACTCAATTCATAAAATTCATAATTTAGAAATAAAATTACTTTTTTTCCTTAAAAGTGCCCAAGTGAACCTGGCATACATGAACCCCAAAATAAAAGATATGATTGACTTCTGTGTCAGAATATGTTGCATCAGGGCAATATTTATATTACACCAATCTTTGAAGTGTATTATGTTCTCATTTTTTGGTTAGTGTCTTTTGAACCAAGACTGACATGGGTTTAAGAAAGGTGAAATGTATACTCATCAGACTTATAAAAATAGCTTGTAGAGACAATGTAAGAGGTTACAGTGTTGTGACCTAGGCCAGAAAATTCATCTGAAATGATGAGAAGAAACTTGAATGTATCAGGAGGAGATTAGTGTAAATGTGTAAGATGCATTAGATTCTCCTCTATTATGAGAATGGCAGGATAAACATTACACTTTATCCAGTTTCTCTGCCAGTAGACAAGGTGCATTGGAGGAGTTAAGAAAACTGGTTCAGGGGACCAGAGAGCTAATAGAGCAGATTGGGTGTTTGCCTTGGGTCAAACCCAGATTTGATCATTAGCACCCCGGTTCGTTCTCCTGAGCTCTCTAGGAGTGATCCCTGAGCACAGAGCCAGGAGTAATCCCTAAGCATGGCTGGTTGTAGCCAACCCTCCCGCCAGCCCTCCCCACCAGACAAAACAAACTGGTTAAAGGATGCATAATAGAAAATCCAAGGGGAAACTGGTGATGACCTAAAGAAAGGCAATAAGTAGATTCCTTAACATAATAAAGTCAAGTAGTACTAGGTGATAGAATCATAAGAACGAGGTCATAGAATCCTAAGAATCATTAGAACTTGTTCAGTGTTCAGAATTAGATCAAAACTAGAGGTGGCTAAATCTCTGGTGTTTTTTTCTTGAATGGTGATTTTCGTCAGTTTATTTAGTGTATGTCTGTAGCAGTGGTGCCATAAGGACAGAATGTTTCCTATTAAGTTTGTTGCTGTATTCTAACGTTAAAAATCATCTCTTCCAGAGTCGAGGCTCAAAACCTTTTGACTAAATGAATGATAAATGAATATATATGAGAAGGTCCAATGAATGTTTGCACATGCAAGTTGAAATTCAGGAAAACTAATTTGTTGAAATATATACAAGCCTAAAATTATCTATAGAAACAAAACTATCTGGTAAGAGCTAATATAGCTGGACAGAAATGAACATGAGACAAAAGCATAGCCAGAAAGCTAGATGTTAACTTATAATAGTACCCAATTCCGTTATCACTCTTCATTCAAAGCAGAGCTGTAAGAAAAACCTGAATGCAACAGAATGTGGTCAAATATTTATTTTATCCCTAAAAATCCTCTACTGTGTACTGTAGTTATAAATGTAGAGTAGCTAAAGTCTTGATTATAGTAATGATCTTAAGTTTAGAAAAAAATTATTTTCTAAACTTAACAGACATCTCGCAGACATGGGGCAGAGCTGCTTCTGGCTCTCCCTGTGACCAGCTAGCTGCTCACGAGGCGCCTGGGAGGGATGGTGGGTGCTAGCCCTGGCCCACAACCCCAGCAGAGCCTCGCAACTAGCCAGACGACCCCCCCCCCACTCCATGAGGGCCTCCATTTTCCACATACGGACTTCTCTCTTGTCAGACCTCCACCCAGCAGACCAGCCTATCAGCGCCGGCTCGCACGGCCACTTGCGGCCGTGTGGTACATCAATAAATGCTGGACTAGAGATGCCTACAAGAGTATGCTACCTGCACGGCAGAGCCTGGCAAGCTATCCGTGTTGTATTTGATATATATGCCAAATACCAGTAACAATTATAGACCTCATTCCTGAATGGATTGAGGCTCTTTATGTTCCTGGAGCAAGCAGATGCCTTGGGCTCTACTAGCATGAGACAGGACATATGGAGATGTTACTGGGGCCCGCTCGAGCAAATCGATGATGAACGGGAAGACAGTGATACAGTGATTTTCATTTGACTTTTAAATAGGCCATCATAACATACATTTCCAAATTGACATGAATTGAAATTCATATTTGTCTATTTATTTATTTGCTTGCTTGTTTATTTATTTATATTTGGATCCAACTCAAGGCCTTGCTTTTTGGGTCACACCCAAGACGCTCAGGGGTTACTCCTGGCTGTGCTCTGGGGACCATATGGAATGCCGGGATTGAACTCAGCTCTGCCGTGCAAGGCAAACACCCTCCCGCTGTGCTATCGCTCTGGCCCCTACATGAATTGAAGTTTTTTAAAAAGATATTAGGAGCTGATAATTGAACTGATTGTGGGACTTATTTGGAATTTTCATTGTACAGAAATCATTAGTGATTCTTTATCCATTTAGTTCATCCAGACCAAAGTATTGATACTATTGGACCATTAGTCAAATGTTTCAATACTTAGATGCTGCTTTGATTTTCCTTACTGCTTTCTCTGATACTTTACAGAACCTCAAGTGTAAGGATTAATGATACAAATTTTGCAGTTTTACTTGTATTTGTTTTGGACAAAAGATTTTGATCAGTCTGTAATTTTTGATATGTTTTTTAGTAAATGATTTTCCAAATGGAGAAATCTTAACTAAAAACTTGGAAAAGTAAAAAGAAACAAGAGAAAAAAATCAGTTTTAGATAAAAAGTTTTAATACCTAAATAAAATAATTTTATTCATATTAGTATATTTAAACTTTGTGCTGTAATGCAGCTTGTGTGTTCTATAGTGTTAGAAAAGGGATTTTCAAGATTTCCTAATGCAAATCTTAGGACTTGTGACAATTCAGCAATTCAGAATTGTCAGTTTAGAAGTTTAGTGGGAAATCAGTACGGAAACATCTGAATGAAGTCAAATGGCATCGACTGCAAGTATATTTTTGTGTAGCAAGAAGGATTTAGGAAAAGATTTAAAAAATTAATGCAAATAGTTAATTAAGAAGTTAGAATCTGAGACCTGCACCAAGGTCTTGGAGTTTAGCAAAGAAAACGATCAGAGAGTTCTTTAACATGGTCATCAAGTAGCAGGTAAAAAATTGGCCCAAGTTCTGCATACAAATTTGAGACTAGTGCTTTTGCCTTTTTACAATAAATATTTTAATTCTATAATAATAAACATCTATACAGATGGTCATATTTCCAGATACTAGTTGCTAAATGCTGTGACATGTATGATAAATGGACTTAAATTATTAGTCTACTTTTTAAGTTTCCTTTTTCTTTATCCCCTAACATTACTCACAATAAAATCCTATTCTTTAAATGCTGGCATAACAAAAATTCAGTTTTCTGTAATATAGAAGACAGAAAAGTTTGAGCTTATTTAATATTGGGTATCAAACTCTTTTTTTTTTTACTTTTTTTTTTTTTTAACATTTTATTATACCACCGTGAGATATACAATTACAACGTTGTTCACGCTTGGGGGTTACTCCTGGCTCTATACTCAGGATTTACTCCTGACAGCGCTTGGGGGACCATATGGGATGCCGGGAATCAAACCCAGGTCGGCCTCTTACAAGGCAAACGCCTTACCTGTTGTGCTATCCGGCCCTTGGGTATCAAACTCTTAATACTGAATCAGCCCTTATATGCTAAAAAGAAAGCAGAAGAAAATTGCCAGTATAGCCACATAATACTTTTAAAAAATTAATTATTTTCATCTAAATTTTTTTTAAGTAATCTTTAGTTATGTGTTAAACTGACAGTCATAGATAGTGAGTTTTATTATATCATAATAGTTTCAATAAGAAAATTCAAGTTATTCTTGAAAGATAAATTTTTCTTAAGAAAAAAAATCCAATAGATTTTAGTTGTAAACTTTATTTTGAGGTGGGAGGTCCTCTGAGTTCAAGTCTTAGTTCCAGAAGTTTTATGTCTGGAATTTTTCATCAAGTTCTAGTATAAACATCGACTAGAACTTTTTGTCTGACATTGTTGTGAAAAATTGTTCTGTGGATATAAAACATTTTAATCTAGTGTTTCAACTATTTGATCCTGTGGCCATAATTTTTAGTTGCTGTTTGTTTTTTTTTTTCCTCTCCAAGGGTATGGTTGGGAGAAGTAACTTTTGTTGTTGTTTTTACTGTTTTTGATGAGGTAAATGAAAGGACAATTGGAATTGTTTGGATCATAAAAAGGTACTGCTGTCAGGAAGCTTATATATCATCTGGCCTACTCACTTAATAGTACTGATGTAAACTGAGGCACAAAGTGTGCTAGTAAGTTACTAAAAGTTCAGGTTTTTTTTATAGGATCTACATTCCTATTTGAACTATCTTCATTCCAAATTTTTTTTACTCATTTTCTTGTTGGGAGGTGACTAGGGTTAGGAAACTAATGTGGGGTTATTTTAATGCCATAAACCCTTCTTGTTTATCAGATAGTTCTATATTTTGGGCTAAACCCTTCTTGTTTGTCAAATAATTCTTCATCTTGGGGCAAGACAGTTTATAGCTCAGCAGCAAAACTAAGACCCAAATTTTGCACTAAAGTTCAGTTCGCAATTCTTTGCAGGAGCATTTATCTTCTAGTGAAAACTCTACTACCTCCTATCTACTTCTGATAACTGTTGCATTCATCTGACATACTTATTAAATACCTACTGTGTGCTGGTACTCTGAAAGTCCCCAGTGATAAGTAAATAGAGAAAATAGTTCTTCTGTCCAAGGAAATCCAATCTAGAATGGGAAACAGATGATAAGCATTTACAGAAATTCTACAACAGCTTCAGGAAAAGAAATGTAGAGCAAGTTGGGACAGAGTTTACCTTAACTCAGTCTAAGTGTACTGAGAAAGTCAACATTGTACCCATTGCTAAAACTAGAAGCTCACATTGTCACTGGTTTTTGGAGAGATGGGACAAAAGGAACCTGGACCATTCCTTTTTTTTTTTTCTGTGATTCTGGAGCATCACATCCAGTGATGCTCAGGGATGTAACTCCTAGGGAGTAACGCCTAGCTCTGCACTAAAGAATTACTCCTGACAGTGCTCAGGGGCCATATAGGATGAGCGGAATCTAACTCAGGTTGTCCGCGTGCAAGGCAAATGTCGTACCTGCTGTACTATCACTTCCGTTTCAAGACCATTCCTTTTTTAATGACTCTCAAAATTTATTCGTAGAATGTCTCTTCTATGCAGTGGTCTCTACAATCCCTAACTCTTCACATGTTAAATATTTACAGCTAAGAGTCAATGGATATAAAAAGAGATACAGATTATAGACTTTACATTCACTGCCCCAGACGGAAGTGAAAATGGAATTAGACATACAAGCAAGGGATCATTGACTGAATGTATGAACCTTTGTGTTTCCCATGGTTTCTCCTTTCTTTCCCTCATGACTACTAACAACAACAACAAAAGTTAAAATCATAAAGAGAGCTGATTGCTTTAGAACATCAAGGAAGGGAACAGTGATGGGGCGGGAAGTGGATGATAACTTGATAAAGCAAGAGAAGCAGACAGCTATACCTCTTAAGAAGAAAGAAAAAAGGAACTAGCTTGGGCCTGGGAGAGGTGCTGAGGCTGGGAAGTAGCAAGTCCCTGTCTTGCTGTTTATCATTTTGTCCTTTGTGTAAAATTTAGAAAAAACATTACTTAGAAAGAACTTCTTGCCTAAGTGTTGAGGTTGAGTAACTGACTGATATGGATTGGTATGGTGGGAGGAAAGGACATAATATATTTTATGAGGAATATAGTCTGGGAATAGTTCTCTGAGCTTTTGTATCTTGGTGTTCTCAGTCTTATTGAAATGAAATAATAGAGTAATATGAAATACAGGAAAGTGGGGAAAATGGAGATAAATAAATTGTCTGCTTCCTTTAAAATAATTTTAAGTCTGTTATCACTAAAGTAAATTTCTTACTTTGAATATAACTCCTAGACTAGAATTTATAAACTTTAATAATTGTAATTTTTGTGCCTTTCTGGTAATAATTTTCACCTTTATTTTTTATTTCTATACTTTCCTTAAATCACAGTAAAATATAGCTGAAAGTGGAAAGTATAAAATGTAGAATGTGGAAAAGACACAGACCTGTTATAATGGTTTGTTGTATGTTTATGTTAGATTTTCTTTTGATACCTGGGTTTATGTATGTTGTTGCAGGAGTAGTTCATGTATGTTCCTCAGTGAACTGAAAACTTATTAAGATCAAGAAAGTAACATGACCAGATTTTAGATCTGAGACTATGAGAGGATGTTTCACATCATAAATTGCAGCTTAATTTACATGCTACTTGTTACAGTTACCAAAGCTCTTATACCAAAGATGTCCAGAAAGTTATGATCCACACCATTCTCCGAGGACTTTGGGACTGTCTAGCCAAGCATGCGTGCTGCCCAGAAGGGCCTGTTTGAAGGCTTTGGGACTGGGGGAAATGATTTCATCATTTTAAGCTTCTGTTTCTTAGTAGAGTGAGGAGGGACCATGTCACTCACTGAGATGGTTCTTCTTGGTGCAGTAGCAGTAATCGCTTGTTATTTTTAAAAGTCATTTATTTCTACAAAAATAAATCTTCAGTGTCTCTGAGATTTCAAAACAATCTGTTTTGCACCATATTCGAAAACTGCCAAACCTTGGGGTTTGGCTGAATGCTAAAGAGAGCAGCCTGTTAGAAGGAGCGAATTCCAGCCACGAGGGTCATTTATTTGGAATGCTTTGCAAAATACTCCCATATTTTCAAAGTTTTGGGGCACTTGAGCACTAGAGGAGAAACATTGTTTAAAACACTTTGTGTTTTCAGTAAGCATATGAAAATTTTGTGGTTTACAAATATTTTTTTAATTAGTTGCTACATTCCAACAGCATGCCAGATGGCACAGTCCTGTGATTTTCCTGTTTCCTCTCCTATCAACTTTACTTGTTGTCCCAAAGAACAGGGGTTGTGAGAAAACACAGGTATTTATTTTCACTGGAATGTTCTTTCACTTTGGCTGGTGGTTCTCTAACCAAGCAGCATATTAGAGTGAACCAGGGAACTTTAAAGGATCCCAGGCCTGGGAATGTGAAAATACCCAGGTGTTTCTTATCAGCAACCGGAATAAACTATGATGCTTCATCTTCCAGTAGAACAGCTGCATGGTTATTAAAAAGGATAGGGCATAGGAAAATTTTTGAAATTGTAAATTAATTAATGGCCACTGCTGAAAAGGCAACTTTTAAAGAGTTGAGAAAGGGACTGGAGTGTATTTTAAAGTTCCAACATGCAACTTCATCTTTGTACATCTTTGACTCACTATAATAGATTTACAGTTGAGACTAAAATTCACCAATTTGTGAATATAGACTGACGCACTTTGAATGCATCAGATATCAATGCGAATTATGCTATTACATATACGGGCATTGTGAAAAACAGGTAAAACACCCAATTCCTAGTCTTTGGAGCATGAGGCTTATAAATTTTGGATTCAGAATTATGGATGATCAGTTGTATCACTTGTCTTCATCGGTTTGCTCGAGCGGCACCAGTAACATCTTCATACATCCTGTCAAATGCTAGTAGAGGCCAAGGGCATCTGCTCGCTCCAGGAACATAAAGAGCCTCAAACCATTCCATCAGGTCATGGGAATGAGGTCTATAATTGTTACTGGTATTTGGCATATCAAATACAACAGGTAGCTTGACAGGCTTTACCGTGCGGGTGGGATACTCTTGTAGTCACCTCTGATCTCGAGCATTAAAGCAACTGTGCTAGCCCGGCTTGTGATCAGCTCTTCTGGTGGGTGGAGCTTGTACCCAGCAGACTGCGAAATGATATGCAGTCTACAAAGTAACAGCTAAAGTATTTGGCAACAAGAAGACATATATCACAGGTGACTCAAAATTTGTGTTTGAATTTGGACCACCTTCTGAATGCACCATTCATTCTTTCACTCCATCAACTAGAAGAGACTCAATTCTTGAAAATATTTGGAAAATCTTGAATATTAGCACTGAAAACTCTAGATTGTAGATGAGTTTTGAGACCTTGGGCAAGTTCCACTATCTTTATGCTCCTTTATGAGTTTCAACCTATAAAATGAAGAACAGTATGAAACGTTTCTTATAGAGTTGCAAAGAACAAAGTGTAGGGTATAAGCAAAATAACTTGGAAAAAATAAGAGTCCTGTTTAACATTTTGTTTATTAGTTTGGGGACCAAACCTTGCTGAGCTTGGGGAATCACACAGTACTGGGGATCTGTAAACTAGTCTCCTGCATTCAAAGCATGCAGTCAGCCTATTGCGAGCTATATCTCTGGCTCCAAACCCTTTGAACTTAGTTTTATGTCTCCTTCCTATGTATCAGTTTATCATTTGCCCCACTTGGTGCCACTTCATGTTTGAAAGTGGGGCTGAGCAAGCCAGCGGGTAGGGCGTTTGCCTTGCACGGCTGGCCCATGCCGCCAGGGTTCGATCCCGGCATCCCATATGGTCCACCGAGCACCGCCAGGAGTAATTCCTGAGTGCAGAGCCAGGAGTAACCCCTGAGCATTGCCAGGTGTGACCCAAAAAAACAAAAAAAAAAAAGAAATGCCTTAGAACAAAATGACAGCCTATGAAATAGAGAAGTTGTTTGTGCATTCAGACACCTGATAAAGGGAATATAAAGAATGTGTATGACTTAGGAACTATAAAACAAGCAAACAAACAAAACCCCACCAACTTCTCCGAAGAGGACATACAGATGACCAATGGGAAAATGAGACGTGCTGTCACTGACTGTCAGTGAAATGCAGATTAAGATGACAGGGAGATGCTTTACGGCCTACAAATGAGAACAGTTTTATCTAAGTAATAAAAGCGAATGAGACAATGAGGAGCTAAAATATGGAAGCAACCAAATTCTCAAAGAAAATTTGGTTTATTTGTACAACATAAAATTATTCAGTTTAAACAAAGATGCAATCTTTCAACCTATCAAAGAAACTCAGAGGTCTTATATGAAGTTAAGTTAATCAGTCAGCAGAGAAAAAAGTTGGATGATTTCACCTACTTGAAAAGAGACTTGGGAAGCACTTGTCTTCTTGAAGTCACCTCAGACCATTTACATCCGATATTCTTGGATTTCCCAGCTTTAATTTGATTCTGGAAGGAAATGGAAACCAGGAAAGAAGAAAATGATTTGCATTGCACACACACAGCTTGTACTTATCCTTAGCCTAAATACTGTTTTCAGTCTAGCTGCCAAACTTTAAGCATGGCGAAGAGAAGATAGCAAATATATTCATATTTCCTGTTGGGAATCAACTACTAAAGAGCATATGTCATGCTTCAAAGATTTTAAATATAAAAACCTTCATATTTTAAGGTTCTTAAAATGTATAAGGACCTTAAGAGGTTTTAACTCTCCTATAGTCAAATTTCAATTTGGAGGTAAACCAAAGTTAAGGACGATACAACATTCTATGTTTCTCTTTCACATTTCTAAGAGTTCCAGATTTAGAAAGTGGTAGGGTAGAAACAGTGAACCAGACATGGTTATTGTTATTTTTTTGTTTCCAGTAATATTTTTAATTAGACATAATGAAATTAGAAAGTGATTCACAATTAGGTTTAAGCCATACAGTGTTTCAACATCAATCCCTTTACTGGTGTTCACTCCCTTCCCCAAGTTCCCTCTCCCATTTGCCTCCCATCCACTAGTCTGCCCTTAGGTGGGGCTCTTAAAAGATACATATATATGTATATTTGTTTTAAAATATCTGTATATGTACATAATACTGGTATTATAGTATTATGTATGTTATGGATACCAGTAAGCCTAGCAAGAATCCGGAGCAACCCACACATCATGCGGTCAGTCATTTTCAACATCCAGACTCCATAGTTCCTCAGAGCTCCATCCAGGAGAAAACCTGATCTTTCCCTTTAAGTTTCATTAGTAAACGCCGAGATGAGAACTGTCTACTGAGAGTATATCACCTACACGACAGAGCCTGGCAAGCGACCCGTGTTTTATTTATTTGTTATGCCAAAAACTAGTAACAATCATGGACCTCAATTCCATGACCTGAATAATGGTTTGAGGCTCTTCCTGTCCCTGGAGCAAGCAGATGCCCTTGGGTTACACTTGCTTGTGGCAGGTCTTATGGAGATGTTACTGGTGCCCACTCAAGTAAATCGATGAACAATGGGAAGACAGTGATACAGTGCTACATAATGCATATATGTATATATTTTATCTATGTGTTATATACATATGTTTGTTCACGGTGGTTCATAGTACTGTTGCTTGTAGGGTTTCACTCATACACTGAGCCACCTTCACCACCTCCCTCCTTCTCCCAATTGAATACTTCCCTCCATAATCGCTTCCCCCTTCTCTGCCTTCGCCCCTGAGTCCGCAAGTGGCATGCTTCCCACCGAAGACCAGTTCTCATGTTCTTTGTTTTCACTGTCTAGGACATTTGGTGTTCTGCCTTTATGTTTCTTTATATTCTTATATGAGAGAGATCGTCTGTGCTTGTTTCTCTTCCTCTGACTTCATACTTTCAAGGTTCATACTTCATACTTCTCTCAGCTTCATACTCTCCAGGTTCTTCCATGTGGCATCAAATTGCATGGAAGTATCTTTTCCATGGCCAAATATATGCTTATTCTAAACTTATTTGTTGTTAGTCATAAATTCAAATTTTGCAGTCTTTGCTGTAAGAATGGACAGAGGCGTATCTCTTCTGTGTTTAGAAAATACTGATTCAAAGCTTCAATCGTAACTTTAAATGTAAGCCAATGTCTACTTAGCAGTCTTTTGCAGATCAATTTTATACTGTAAAACAGTGAGATCATCAATTTTTTTTCAGTTCAGTTATCCAACTTATTCCAAGGAATTATCTAATTGCCTGTATTAGTGATTATGCTTATATGATTTTATGATGTGAAATTCTCTTACAAAACAAAATTAGTAATTAAAGGTGGGAATATTTCTTGACATATTAAGAAGATGCTGTTAAAAATATATGACTGAACAGAATTATGTCACAAAAACTCAGGAAGAAAGGAACAACGTCAAGCCGAAAGACCGTATTAGATAATGATTAAGGTTGGAGGCACTGCAGTTAGATCTCTTTATGTTCAGTATATCTGATACAGATTATTTCAATGATTTACTTCCATTTCCTTGCTTATAAACTGAGTGCCAAAATGAAAACTTGTTTTCATTTTGTTTATTTTTTTTAGTTGTTGGGATGATCACAGATCACACACTCTTGATTGTGTGCTGGAACTTTTGGTGTGGTCTCGGCAGGGAGCACACCTCTGGTTGTGGTGCTCATACACATTCTCACTAGGGGTCAAACTCATTTTGTTGTGGGACTCTGCACATTCTGGTTGAAGTACTCATTTCTGTCACTGTGCTGCTCACATGTGTGCTCTCCAGGCTTGTACTTTGACCACAGTGCTAACACATTTTGGTTCTGTTCACTAGGACTCAAATACTTCTAGCTGTGGGTGTCTCAAGTTCATGGGTGTCTCAAGTTCATACACACTGCTCTGGTGTGGAAGGTCTCAGACAGTTATGGCCAGGAAAACACTCGATGAATGTAAGCAGCAACTGAAATTGAACTCAGGATTGCCTCATGCTCACAAAGCAGGCACTTTGCCTGCTAGTGAACCCTCGATCCTGAAGAGATTGGTTTTTTAATTCAATATTTTTATTATACCACCGTTAGATATACAATTATAAAGATGTTTACATTTGGGTTACATCTTGGTTACATCTTACAGTGTTCCAGCACCCATCCCTCTACCAGTGCCCACTTCCCACCACCCCAATTCCTCCCCCTTCCCCTAACCTGCCTTTATGGCGGGTTTATTATCTCTCTCTCCCTCCCTCTCTCTCTCTCTCTCTCTCTCTCTCCCCTCTCTTATCTTCGTGGATTGCAGTACATACATTTAGAGGTTATCATGTGTATCTTTCTGCCTGTATTTAATGCTCAGTTTTAGGTTGATATTAGTACTTTCAACAATTATTAGCACTCTGTTCCTTTCTCTGGCTTACCTAACAAGAGATTATTTTTCAATTGAGATTATTAATGTTTTTTATGTTAAGGTTCTAGGATCATGTTTTTTTAAAATTTTTTTAGGTAGATTCATAACCATGAACATAGTTTAGGAGTTAAGTTTGCCTTGTAGGCGGCTGACCCCAATTCAATCCCCAGCACACAGCATGGTGCCTCAGCCTTACCAGGACTAATCCCTGAGCACATAGCCAAGAGTAAACACTGAGCACTGCAGGTATTGCCCACCCACCACCCCAAAATAAGTCTTAGTCTTTCCTCTTGCTCCTACTTTCACCAGCCAAAGGGGCAGAGCAGCGGGGCTGGAAATAGCTAGAGCAACTTCAGAGCCCATGGCTCAGCCTCCCTCTTGGCTACACGGAGCAGAAGGGATGTGGTCACTCACATCAGACCTTCTGGGACCTCTCCTAGTTTCACAAGGCTGTTTCATTGCCGATCACAGCACATGTCCACATGCAGAGTGGTGACCACTGGCCACCAAATCCACAGTGATCACATTTTGTTGTTTATGTGGCCTCTGCTCATTTTTAGCTTGCAGTTAATGTCATCCTCTGAGCTCACGTGCTCCCCTGCTCTTATGAAGAGTCATCTTAGGGCAGATGTTATCTGCTCATTTTTAAGGTACACACATATCTGGGGGAGGGGCCGGAGTCTTAACAGCGGGTGGGATGCCTCCCTTGCATGCGGCAGACTCAGGTTTGACCTCTGGCATCCTTTATGGCCTCTCGAGCACTGCCAGGTGTTGGGTGACATGCCCTACTGAGCCTTAGCCTCCAGCTACACTTAGCTTATGTGGAGAGCTGGTCCCTGCCTTTGGGGAATCTTGAGAGCAGACACAATGGGAGTTCGGCAGAACTGGACTGATTTCATCCCAGACTACTGTAACAAACAGAGAAGATCAAATGCCACTCAGCTCATGGCATACATAAAGCTCCCCCTCAACCTCACCTTTATTTGGGAAAGCCATTTAAAACTGTGTAGGAAAAATGACCTGAAAACATGGATGTGGGGCCATAACTACCCATAAAAATGAAGAGTCAAACTGAGGCTTATATTTACAAAGAGACCCCTGACCAACCTGGGCCCTGAACCTACACTGGACACTTACTTCTAGGGACCTCTGGCATCTATTTTAGGATTTCCCAGAGCTGTTCAAATCCTATCCTAGAATGAACTTTTTTTAAAATTTTTTTTTGGGGGAGGCTACATCAGGTGGTACTCAGGGCTTACTCTTAGTGGGCTCCAGAGATCATATAGGGTGCCAGGGATCAAACCTAGATCAGCTGCATGCAAGGCAAATGCCCTACTCACTGTGCTATCGCTCCAGCTCCACAAACTCAAACTCTTTTGAGAACATTTTACCACCATTTTTTGGTAGAAAAATTGAAAAAAAAGAACTTAAAAAAATATTGTGGAAGCCTAATGATTGTCATCCCCAGGAGGGAAGGCAAGTTCTAGCCCTGGCCCGCCATCCCAATAGAGCCTTGCAAGAAGCCAAAGGAACCCCCATACCAGGAGGGCCGCCATTTTCAACATCCGAACTCCACAGCTCATCAGTGCTCCACCCAAGAGAAAAGCTGATCTTTCCCGTTGTGGTTCATCAGTAAATACACCAACTGAGAGCCTACTTCTGAGAGTAGACCACCCACACGGCAGAGCCTGGCATGTTATCTTGTAGTGTTTGATATGCCAAAACCAGTAACAATTATAGACCTCATTCCCATGAGCTGAACGAATGGTTTGAGGCTCTTTGTGTTCCTGGTGTGAGCAGATGCCCTTGAACTACACTAGCATGCAACAGAAAGTATGGAGATGTTACTGGTGCCTGCTTGAGCAAATCGATGAACAACAGGAAGACAAGTGATACAAGTGATATTGAGGCTGGTCCAAAGTAAAGGCTTAAGACGTTTTACCATTTTCCTAACACAGATCTTAAACTTATCTCTTTAGGCAGCTGGAGTGATAACACAGCTGGTAGGGCATTTGCCTTGCACATAGCTGACCCATTTCCATCCCTGGCATCCCGTTTGGTCTCTGCAGAACTGCCAGCAGTAATTCCTGAGTACAGAGCCAGGAGTAACCCTGAGTTTTGCCAGGTTTGGCTGAAAGAACAAAACAAGCAAGCAAAAATAAGTAAATTTTATCTTTTTATATCATCAGAACCATTTCATCTATGAGTGAGTGAAATCTCACATAAAGTAGCTTAAAGGATAGGGACTTTATCAATTTTTAAAAAAATTGAAGCACCATGGTTTACAGAGCTGGTCATAGTACAGTTGTTACAGGCATTCAGTATTCCAGCACGAATCCCGCCACCAGTGTGACCTTTCCCCCACCATTGTCCCTCTCTTTCTAATAAATCGCCCCCACACTTGTCCCCTTGACAGCACAAAATACTTTAGTTTATATTGCTTGTTATAACTAAATGGCTATTGAAATTATTAAACAAATACATCAGTAAAAGAAAATTTGTGAAAATTGTTAAATCTCACAATGGGATCTTAAAGTCATTGTGTCAGTTTACAACTCTATTGCTAGTAGAGCCTTCTGTATTACTGTCCTTTTTTAAAAAAAAAATATTCTAGTTGGTGTCTTTGTTACTTTCCCATCTAATTTGGTACAGCACTCTTCCTGTACTTGGTAGTTCTAGAAAGTGATGTGTTTTTTTCCTCTCAGGGCTTTTCACTTGTCTTCTGAATTAACAGAAAATAATAGCAGTAAAATTCTGTGTTTTGACCGCATCAGATGGAGGTTTTCTTTCAGGTATTGTTTTTAAGTGGTATTGACCAACAGCTGGACTTCTTTGACTTCACAGAATTGGCACCCTAAGAGAGAGAGAGAGAGAGAGAGAGGAGAAAAGAGGAAAGAAAGAGAAAAAGAGAGAGAACTGCTTGGGGTGATAAACTTATATTAGTTTGGAATCAAGTTAGAACAGTTTAAACCCTTTAAAGCTTTAAATGCTATCTACCAAGAAATCATATCTGAGGAATTTTTCCCGTTAAATATTTTGTCTAGTTTAAACCTAATAAGATGCTAATCTTTTCAAAAAATTTCTTCCTTATTTGGGTTTATGACATTTTGTAAGTCTCAGTTTAATATATCAGATCCTCAGACGTACAAAGAGTTTTGAAATAGAACATGTTTCACAATAGAGACATTCATGTCTGGATTATCTGATGAAATGATTTTATGAGCTTGGTCATCAGTAAGCCATTTTGAACCTCGTCTATAAGGTGGGGCTAGGAGCATATGGGGGAAAATTATGGGGAAAATTTTTTAGCTAATCTTTATGTGGGACACCTCATAGAGTGGGTACTTGATAGATATTAAATCTATGGCCTTAGGGGAAGCTTGTCAACTGTTATATCACATAAAAGCTTTTTTTTTCTTTGAGACCAGAGCTATAGTACAGCAGGTCGGGTTCTTGCTTTGCATGCCGCTGACCCGGCTTTATCCCTGGCATCCCATATGGTCCCCTGAGCCTGCCGGGAGTGATTCCTGATTGCAGAGCCAGGAGGAACCCTTGAATATAGCCAGATGTGTCCCCAAAACAAACAATAAAAGACAGCAACAGTAGCAAAAAAATCCCCCAAAACTTCTTAAGTAATAATAAAATGAAGATTACTTTTGAAAAGTTTTTATGTCTTAATCAAATATATTTTGTTTCTTTTCCAAAGAAACAAAAATGATTTGAGAGATCTCACCCTAGAATAAAATAGAAATTTGCTAAAACATAGAGTTGTTCTTTAATGCTCAAATATTTTAAAAAAGAGTCAGAATGACAATCACTCTTTTATCTTACAGACTCTTACCATATTTTTTGCCTTTGTTGTTTTTTTTTTTTTAAGTATAGAAGTAAACATGGGGGCCGGAGCAATAGCCCAGCGGGTAGGGCGTTTGTCTTGCACACGGCCAGCCCATGCCAGCCTGAGCATCACGGGGTGTGACCCAAAATGAAAAAAAAAGAAGTAAACATAGACCAAAAAAATTTGGAAAAATATGTGAATGTCTTTGAATATGCAAATAGTAGTGTGTACATCTTAATGGATTGATTCAGCTATTTTGGTAACAGGTTCACAAACTTTATTCCATAGGTTTCAGAGATGCTTTTTATGGGTTATGCAGGTGACAGCCTCTATGGGGATCATTTTCCTCTGCCATTCTAGCACAAACATAGTTAGTGACTAAGTAAACTAAAGCATAAGTCTGTGTCCCACAGGAACTCTATTTAGAAAAACCAGTGGTGAATGATACTGGGCCCATAGAATACCATATACTGAACTCTGACCTAAAATGTAGACTGTATTTATAAATAAGGACCAATGAATATAACTTGTATGAGAAAAATGTATACAAATATAAGCTCACAACTTATGAACTCAGAAATTACATAAACATAACCTTGGTAGATGCATCTAATTTCTTCGGTATTATGACTTGTGGAGTTATTAAGAAATAACGTGATTCTCTCTTGGGTCATTTTCAGTTGAAAAGCAGTGGTGTAAGCCGTGCAAGCAGATTGCATTTCACCAGTAGTTTTTGAAGGTCTAACATAGAACCATGAGTTAGCAGAATTGGAGTCAAACCTATTGAACGAGTGTTCAAGACAGGATTTCCTTTTGCTGTACAAGAATATTTTGTGAATTTCGGGGAAGTACTTTTAAAAGATAGCTTACCTGATGGCGTCTGTGCCATTGTGTTCTAGGAATTTCCTGTAGGAATTAACCAGTTCAGCTTAGATCTCAGTTTTTCTTTTTATAATCTTTCCACACAATGCCTTTGAAGAGTGTTTTTGTGTGATTGCTTTCTCAAGGAAGAGACTGAAAGTAGTAAAATGCCTAGACTATTAGAGAATTTTTAGATCTAGAGACAACTAGTGCATTTTTGACATAATAAAGAAGAAGCCAACTTAATAGTTTGTTTACAAATCATACAGTTCTAATAGGTACATAAGAAGGGTATCAGTGTCCTTTAGAGATGAAAATTCTGATTTTATAAATTTGAAGTCTTATGTTTTGAGAATATTTAGGAACCAGAAGCTATTTGTAATCATAATAGTAAGATAAACATGATTATGTCAGAAGACACTGAAATATCACTGTTATACTCATGATATAATTTTCCTATGTGTCGCAAACAATATAGGTTGCATGTCTCCAGTCTATCTTATACGATACCATTTGGAACATTAACATCAAGGTCACAGCAGAAAGGAAGAGAGATGGTGAGATTAAATAGCACACTTTCCCTTGTCTTCCTTGGCTGGAGGTGATGCATACCCCCTTCTACTCATTGTTCATTAATCTGAACCAATCCACACAGAAGGTAGGCACTTACTGAGCCAGGAGGAGAACTGGGAAGATAGAGGAACGCAAGGGAAGTCCAGTGATAAGTAGGGACCGAACTATCAAAGGAAAACAGTTCAAAGAATTGAGTTCCTGTGTAGTCACATGAAGAGTAATGTTTCAAGTTTAATTTGCTTGATTTTTACAATTTTTTAAAAAAAGAAAACATGCTGATAGGGATAGGGCATTAGCAAAATCGTGCTTGTTTTTCCATTTTGAAGCTGTTAGTAAATATAGAGACATTTGTCTAAATGTATAAGCCTTGGTTAGAGAGATAGTGCAGGGGATAAGGTTCTTGTCTTGCATGTGGCCAACCTGTTTCAACCCTAGGCACTAATTTATGGTGCCCTAAATCACTACCAGGTATGAACCAAAAACAAACAAGAAAATACATAAATCTTGGACTAAAACAATAGTAGATTGGGCAGGGATAACGGATTGCAATGCCAATCCATTATCCCATGGCACCCGCTGGTCCCTCAAGCCCTCCAGGGATGGTCTCTAAATGCAGACCTAGCAGTAATACCTGAGAACCACTGGGTGTTGCAGCTCCCCAGACCAAAAAAGAAATGTATAATTCTTAACATGTATCAAGTAGACACCTGTCATATCTTTGTACTAACAGCCCATTTCAGTATACTGTTTCTCCAGCTAAATCACTGATAAAAACAGGTACATACAGTATTAATATATACACAATAAAGAAGGGTTTATAAAGAGAATTTTATATATACCAGTGAACATAAGACATATCTAATTTTTAGACAGCTTAAAGACTTAGTTTGTATCATCATTTCCTAAAGTATGTATAATGATTGAAATTGGGATGCCTGTTTTGGGATCCAGAAATTTATACTAATTAAAAATATATGTTCTTCAGTGTCTTTCTGTATTTAGGCTGTTCTTTTCCTCTGTGCGAAGTGAAAATTACTGTGGTGAAACCCATAAAAGAAAAGAAGAGACTATTCCATTTAGAGTGTGTTGCTGGAAGCAAATTATTTCATTGATAATTGATGAATAAGACAAGGATGTCACTTTATTGCCAATCACTTGTATCACTTGTCTTCCCGTTGTTCATTGATTTGCTCAAGCATGTGCCAGTAACATCTCCATTCATTGGGAATGAGGTCCATTATTTTTACGGTTTTTGGCATATTGAATACATCGCAGGTAGCTTGCCAGGCTCTGCTGTGGCTCTGGGTTCATCCCAGGGGACCCAGTCTTTTCTATGTCAATACTATCACATAACTATAATGCAGGTGAATGCATCACATTAACGTTTAAGCTACAAGCACCATGTGCGCAAAGAACAAGACACAACAAATGTAGACAATATGTACACAATTTTTTTTTCTCCTAGGAGTCTTACTCCTGATTTAATTTGCTATGTGTGAGTACTTGGAAGGGTCTGTTATACCATCACACCAAATTCAGTTCATTTTCCCTCTTTTGCTCTTCACATGGCAGCCTTACTATTTTCATGTTCTTTTCCACTGAGATCCTATATTTAGTATAGTGTTTATTTTTTAAGAATTTAATATGCCTATAAAATCATGATAGAATATTTATTTGAGTTGTTATTGGCTCTCTTTGTGTTTTGGCTAACAAGTTGTGGAGGTTTTAAGTAAATTTCCCCAGTCTGTTTTATAGTAGGCATTATTCATTTGCATGTGACTGTTGGAAACATGAGGTTGCTTTTAGAAATAACTGTCACAGTGTAGTACCCTTGCTTGTATTCTTACATAGCGAAGGTCATTAATTTGAAAAGTTATGTATGGAAGTTGTTTTCTAATATCCCCCACCTCTTTATATTTAATGTGCCTTTGACCTCCCGAATGATGCCCGTATGTAGAATCTCACCCTGATATCAGTATAGTACCACAAGGATAATTACTGCTTGGGCAGCAGCTCTGCGTCCTTGGGTCTCTGAACTGAATCTCTACTGAATGGGCCTTGGGCGTCCAATAACCACTGGTAGTGGCCCTAGGATCCTCGAGTACTTTATGGGAGGTTCCTGCAAAATAGGACAAGAAATGGACAGAAGAGAATGTTCCCTTTGCGGGCATACAGGAGGGAATAGCCCCAGGACCCCATTTGAAAGTCTGGGCCTCCGAAGTGTGTGGTCCCGAGCCTGTCTGCTTGACATTCAGCCTCAGCGAGAGAAATGTGTTCTCTAAGGTATAATGGTGACAAAGATCTGTCGGGTATCCCTTTTGTGTAAGGCCTTGGAGAAACAGAGATAAAATGAAGCACAATCACACAATCCTCTTCCAGCTGGCTTCCTCCACCCCACCCCCTTGTCCTTCTGATTAAGTGGAACTTTTTTCAGCTTGACTAAATGGGGGCCAGGCAGTTTACCCAATCCCAGAGAGGCAAGAGTGCTGCTGGTTTCCTAGAAGAGCTGGCAGCCAACTGTCCTGGCCGGTCTGCCTAGAGCTGTGGGACACTTGTGTGGCTCTTGGCCAAGAGGCCTGTGCTTGTTGCCAACTGGAATCTGTCACTTGACTCAGCTCCCTCGTCAGTCCCTATTCTAGCCTCTACCCTGATACTGCCCTGCCGAATGGAAGCGCAGCTGCAGTGGACGGGGAAGATCTTGCTGCCTCTTCTCTGCCAGCCATGTCTGAGCTGCACCGCATACGTCCCTGGGAATCCTAGTGAAGATGGTGCGTCTGTGCTCCAGACGCTTCCTAGTGGGGAATAGTGCACAGGCAAATCCAATAAGAGCAAGGAAATTATTTTTCTCTTCTGAGTTTTGTCTGCAAACTAGCCATGGAATTCCAAGCTAGGTATTTCACTAGCTTGGGACTCTCTCTGTGTTAGCATTTAAGGACACTATTTATTTAGAAGGCCCAGGTAAGGCCTTTTCAGTAGTCACCTTCTAGGTTTCTCAAGGGCACTCTGGGACTTGTTCTGTGTGTACTCACGGGAAAGTTCACGGAACCAGGCAGGTTGAAAGAGATTTCTGATGAATGATGACTGCCACTGAGCTTCCTGGAGTCTTTATGAATCTTAGAAAAGCTTCAGAGCTACAGATTGAATGATCAAAATTGTAGCACTACGTATAGACGGAGTATTTTTAAGCATTTTAAGTGATTGGGGATTTATTTTTGTTTGGGGGGCTGTCGGGAGCTCCGCCAGGTTCCTTCAACAGGGGGCCACACGCAGCAGTGCTCAGTGATAGCTTCCAGCTCTGCACTCAGGAATTCTGACCGTGTTCTGGGAACCATGTGGGATACTGGGGCTCTAACCCAGATTGACAGCATACAAACCAAGCACACCTTACCCACTGTACTATCCCGCCCAAGTGATTGGGGAGCTTCAAATAAGTTGTACAAGTTACAGTGCTATTTAAGTTAGAGACAACAAAGAAATAGTATGTTTGCAGTCTATTCAAATTATTTTTGAAGAATAAAATACTGAACAAAGTCATTACAAAATTAGAAATTTGACATACTATTTACTTTGCTATCCCTTTCAGTTCTTGGTTACAGATGTTATTTGAATGTAGGTGTTTGCATTAGGTAGGTAACATTGAAGTTTATTATATTTTCTGTGATAATTGTCTTTTTTAAAATATTTTATTATACCACCGTGAAATATACAATTACAACGTTCATGTTTGTAGGTTTCGGTCACATAGTGTTCCAGCACCCCGTCCTCCACCAGTGCTCATTTCCCACCACCAATGTCCCCAATTCCGTCCCCCTCCCATAGCCTGCCTCCATGGCAGGTTCTCCAACTCTTTTCTCTCTCCCTCTCTCTCTTTTCCTTCTCTTACATATTTGGGTTGCACTACATAAACTTAGAGGCCATCATGTGCATTGTTTTGCCTGTAGATAATTGTCTTTTTTATTTAGCCTAGAAAAGTAGAGGTCACCTCACTATTCAGTTTTCTTCTACTTATAGTTTTGATCCCAGGATTCTACTAGGGCAAACCCACAACCAGTTAAATGTTTATTTGTTAGGTCAATGTTTAGCCTGTGGTTGGACAATTAAATATCCCAGTGGATCCTGAGAAAGCAGTGCAGAGACAGGAAATATAGGCAAAGAAAGAGAAATAATTGAAAACTAGGAGAAAATGGTGGGGGACAGAGGAGAGAAAAATTAGTAGTGTATTTACTGACTCTTTTAACTGTTTCCCATATGCTTGGAAAATAGATTTTATCTGCATTTTTAGGCTTGCAAAGAAATTAAACACATCATCAGCATTTGCCCACTTATTTCACAAATATTTCAAATATCTTTAGCATGTTCCACAACCCCCAGATAGATTGTATTTCAGATGCTTGAAGAATTATAGTTTGAAGAAAATGTACCCTAACTTCAAGATACATTATCTGCTTTATATTCTCATACTTAATGGGTGACCTAATTTGTATTCCATTATAGGGACATATATAGTCCCATTATAAATGTTCTTTGTTCTTTGGCAATCATTTATCAAAATAATTAGAGGGGCCGGAGCGATAGCCCAGCGAGTAGGGCATTTGCCTTGCACGCGGCCGGCCTGTGCCGGCCCGGTTCGATCCCTGGCATCCCATATGGTCCCCCGAGCACCGCCAAGAGTAATTCCTGAGCCAGGGAGAAACCCCTGAGCATTGCCAGGTGTGACCCCAAAAAAAAAAAAAGACAAAATAATTAGATATGTAAAAAATATTTGAGTTTGTGCATGAAACTCAAACAAAATTTTAATATCTTATTTTTATTTACTTTTTGTCTCCTACTAAAAATAAAATAACTGGAAAGCTGTTGTCTTTAATGGACTGATAAGTAACCAAGTAAACATATTACACTTTTACCCAGTGTTAGTGGCAGAAAGCCCAATTACACAGTTCTATACTAGCTACCAAAGGGAAGGTGGTTTTCCAATTTTATTTTATTCTTTAAATAGATGCAAAATTAAGGACAAAGATTCTTTAAAAATTAAATAGAGGGACCTGAGAGATAGTACCATGGTTAAGGCACTTGCCTTGTATAGCTGACTAACTCTTCCTTGCAACTCATAGTTCCAAGAGCTGTGTCTGGAATAACACCTGAGCATAGGTCCTGAGCACCGTGGGTGTGGCCACCCCCCCAAATAAAAAAAAAATAAATAGCATAAAAATACAACTTGATAAAGAATAGAGTGGAATTCTAGATGAATCTTATTAGGGCCAGAGAGTTAGTCCAGTGGCTGGGAACCTGCATAAAGAAGACTAGATTTTAGATTCCAAGTCCCGCCAGGACTGATTTCTGAGCACAACAAGGTATGACTTAAAAAACAAAATAATATTAGTAACAATATCAAAATTACTTATTACAACTGCGTGTGAATCTGAAATTACCTCAAAATTCAAAGTTTAATATTTTAAAGGTATATTGTTATATGAAAGGATATATAATTATGCTTTGTACTTTTATTGTAAGTTATACTTAAAATTGAATTTACCATTTAAACATTTTAAGGATATAATTCAATGACAATAAATATTTTTGTAGTGTTATATAATCCTTGCCCCTGTATCTAATTCCAAGATGTTTTCAGACACCTACAAAGAAATCACACATTCATGAGGTACTTACTTCTATTCCTCTCTTCCCTCAGGCCCTGGAATTCACAAATATACTTTCTGTTTCTATGAATGTTCCTATTCTTAATAATTCCTAAAGGTGGAATGATATTTGCACTTTGGGTGACTGATTTCTCTCACTTAATATAATGTTTTAACTCATTCTTATAGTAGCATGCAGCAGCATTCTATTCCTTTATGTAGTTAAATAACATATTATTGCCTGGTTATGTCATTCTGCTTCTGTTGAGGATATTTAGATTGTTTGTGCTTTCTGTCAAAACGAGTGCTACTATAAACAGTCATCTACAGGCTTTTGTGTGACTGTATCTTAAGTTTTGTAGGGAATTATACCCAAAGGTGGAACTGTTGAGTCATATGGTAGCAGTAGGTGTCATTTTTTTTAAGGTACTGCCTGTTTTTCATAGCAACTATCCAATTTTAAATTCCCATCAGCAATGTGTAAGCAACGTGTATGTGTTTCTGGTACTACATGGCCAAAACCTATTTTTTTGTTTTTGTTTGTTTAATTATTATGCCCATCTTACTGGGTGTGAAGTCAGGTAGCTTCCCATTATGCTTTTTATTTATTTTTCCTATGATTAAAGATATTGATATCTCATTTACTGCACATTTGTATAACTGATTTGAGGGAATTTCAGTAAGTGCCTTTGGCCTTTTTTTTGTGGGAAGGGTGAAAAATTGGGCCACACCTGGCTATGCTCAGGGCATAATCCTGCCCCTGTGCTCAGAATATTTCTGGTTGTGGTTAGGGACCGTATGTACGTCAGGGACTAGACTTAAGTCATATGCATTGCAAGGAAAGTGCTCTAGCTCCAGTTCTATCTCGCTGACCCCTGCCCATTTTTAAATTGTTTGCATTTTTGCTGTTGAATTGCTCCTCATTTTAAAGAAACCAAAGGTTTTCAGATATGCATTTTGGAGATGTAGATAACCTTACACATGCATTTACCTTATACCCTTATACTCATATGACAAAAAAAGAGAATGAGTGTCCTATTCTGAGTGTATTAGTTTCCTATGACTAGTATAAAAAAAAGTCACAAAGGCCATAGACCTTGCAGCTTAAAACAACAGAAGTTTATTCTCTCTGGACCTTTGGAGCCAAAATTCCAACATCAAGTTGCTGGCAGACATTTGCTCTCTCTGAAAGCTCCAGGGAAAAATTCCTGCCTGCCTTTTACAGTCTCTGTGGCTCCTGGAATTTCTTGGCATTTCTGGACTTGTAGATTCTTCTCTTCGGATGCTGGGTCTTCACATGACCATCTCTCTGTATTTCTGAATAGTGTCTCATATGGCCTCTCATTTTTCTTACAAAAAATACTAGCAAATGTACTGGGAGCCCTCTCTAACTTTAGGGCCATTTCATCTAAAAGTGCATCAGGAAAGATCCTTTCCCAAATAGTTGCATCTCTAGATACCAGGGTTTAGGTCTGGACATATTTGTATTTGTTTTGTTTTGGGGTGACACCCACTATGCTTAGGGCTAGTTCTGGGCACTGCACTCAGGATTCACTCCTAGTAGACTACAGGGAGAGTCCGTGGGGGCGGGGTGTGTGTGCAGGGATTGAACCCAGGTTGTGTGTGTGCAAGGCAAGTGTTTTACCCTCTGTACTAGTTCTTCAGTCCCTGATTGGGATATACTTTGAAGGGCTCATAATTCACCCTACTAAATTTAATCTGTGTCATGTTTTAATTTTTTTAATTCTAAGAAATTAAATGGTAAATAATTTTAGAAGCATATAGTCATTGAATTTGAGTACAAAAATCAGTTGGTTAGGGGATTCCTTAAACTTACCACATTAAAAAGGAGAGCTTTTTAATCAGTTTCAAAAAATGTCTTCAATAATTATATATTTCTTCTTTTGGGGTAGAATTTAAAAAGAAGCATACAATATGTATTGAAATAACAAATTTTAAGATAACAAAAATGCATTTTTGTTTTGCTATTTGCAGATATTTACTGAAATGTTCAGAAAGTATATTCTTATGTATTCATACTGTTCCTTCTTGATTTCTTTGCTTCTATTCTTAATTGATAATTTTTTATACTTATTGGCAGGGGAGATACCATGATCGCGAAGGTGGTTTCCCGGGGCGAGGCTTATCCATTGCACTCCGGATGTGCTGACCCCTGAGATTTTCCCCAAATGTGGGAAACTCAGCTATATAACTTGTGGTAGTTGGGCACTGTGTTCGCTCTCTCCTCAGAAAGATAAATAAAAAATAATAATTTTTACCCACATTCCTCAACTTTGGTTTATAACTGAATCACTGTATCACTGTCTTCCCGTTCATCATCGATTTGCTCGAGCGGGCCCCAGTAACATCTCCATATGTCCTGTCTCATGCTAGTAGAGTCCAAGGGCATCTGCTTGCTCCAGGAACATAAAGAGCCTCAATCCATTCCGGAATGAGGTCTATAATTGTTACTGGTATTTGGCATATCAAATACAACAAGGGTAGCTTGCCAGGCTCTGCCGTGCAGGTAGCATACTCTTGTAGTCATCTCTAAGTCCAGCATTTATTGATGAACCGCGCAGCCGTGGAGCGGGCACGCCAAGCCAGGCTGTGATAGGCTGGTCTGCTGGGTGGAGTTCTGACGAGAGAGAAGTCTGGATGTGGAAAATGGAGGCCCTCATGGAGTGGGGGTGTCATCTGGTTTGTTGCAAGGCTCTGCTGGGGTGGCAGGCCAGGGCTAGAACCCCGCCATCCCTCCTGGGCACCTCGTGAGTGGCTGGGCACAGGGAGAGCAAGTAACAGCTCTGCCCCATGTCTGTGAGTCTCTGGACCGGCATACCTTAGCCGGATTTATAACTGAATACTTATTCATAAAAATATTATGCAAAATACTTAGCTCTTTGTAACTTATGAAAATCTATTTGGGGTTAGTTTGTGCAGCAGTTAAAAAATATCAGTGAAGTATTCCTTTCTTCTCAAGATGATATTTGATAAAATATATATAAAATTATTTGAGTCTGTAATTATGAAAATGCTGACAGGATATGGTAGTTCTGTGAGTAATATGAGAACTTAAAATTAAACCATGAAGACAATTTCTTTATTCAGAAGATTGAAAACTTCACTTTTTTGAATCCCAGTGCCATTCTAGATTATTTTTCTTTTTGTATATTAAATGTTTAGGAATAAATGACAAGCCTCTGATTTGCTATATTCTCAGATTATCTCCGATATAAAACTTGTTTTCCAAGACATATTTGCAAAGAATCGTATGAACATTTTAAGCTTCAGAGATGATGTTTTTAAAAATACGAACTATTTTTTCTAATTTTACTTCACTAGATTTTTTTTTTGGCTTTTTAAATAACCATAGAGGTCACTGGAGTTCACCCAGAAAACAGTAACTTGTTGGTAAAAGTGTAAAATATTAAAGAAATCTAAATCTGAAACTTCTCACAAAGCTCCTTTTATACCTTTAAAGTAGTGAAAGGCCAAGCATTTATAAAGCGTTGACACAAATTATATTACTGGTCTTTAATCATATTATGGTATAGAAGTTGCACTCAGACATGAAGGAAAACTGTGCTTCAGGGTTTGGCTGTGAAATTACTGACGTACCACAGAATCACTCAGCCTAGAAGTTTGTCATGCCAAGCAGGGGTGTTTGCTTATAGCTGAGTGAGCTGGTACCTTGCTCAGTTCTGACCTCCTTATAAGACTTGCCTGAAACAAAGCAGCAATTATTCTGTGGTGACATCACCACTGTCTTGCCCCCTCACTTGTACGTAAATGAATTGTTCTTACATTGCATAATGGAAGATTTCAACCTTAAATTGCATCTGGCAATGTGAGCTAGTAACAGGTCTGTGTGTTATTTACATCCTGATTTAGTTTTTATTAAACTTCTGGTGATGCTGCTAAGCCAGACACGGAATTCAAAAAAGCAGTTTCTCACTTGAAATGTGAAGCTGAAAGTGGTAGCAAGCTTTATTATAAAACATTTAGGAATATCCCTCCCCCAAGTAAGTAAGGATATGCATTCCCAAATCTCTTTTAGATAGCACAGATCAATTCAATGGTTAAATTGAAGGGGAAAAAGTTGTTTATATTCATAAAATTGCTGTTAAAAGTAGTCATCACAATCACAGTAACCACTTGTGGGTCTTGAGATCTTTTTATAACTTGTAGATTTTTAACTTTGTATGCCTCATGTCTCACAAGTGAATAAAGATATTTGAGGATGAGGCCTATGTTTATTTCACCAGTAATCCCTCAGCTCTTTAACAGCTACATGGTGGGCTCCTATCACTGTAACACTGTCACTGTTTTCTCGTTGTTCATCGATTTGCACAAGCGGGCACCAGTAACATCTGCATATGTCCTGTCACAAGCAAGTGTAGCTCAAGGGCATCTGCTTGCTCCAGGGACAGGAAGAGCCTCAAACCATTCTTCAGGTCATGGAATTGAGGTCCAATATTGTTACTAGTTTTTGGCATAACAAATAAAACACTGGTAGCTTGCCAGGCTCTGCCGGGTAGGGGGTCTTCTGGGTCTTGGCAGCAGCACAACCTCCCCCTCCTCCCACCCCGCCTTATGTCCCCCATCCCCTCACTGGGCTCTGATGCAGAATAAATTTATTATGAAGAATCAACTCATTTGCAGAATGAATTTAACATGTGACTGATGTTAAACATATAGTCACATGGACTGTAACAACTATAATATATATACAGAGAAGACCTAGTACCTCTTCTCTCCCACTGCCTGTATTTCTTGGTGGTGAGGAGAGTCTCCAAACCAGTGCTTAGGAGGCTCTGGGGAACCCCCTCTGTAAATATAAGCCAAGCAAGAGCAGGTGGGTCAGTGTGGCTGAGAATGTTGTGCTGCTCTGTTCTCTGGTACTGGAGATTACCTGTATCACCAAGGTGGTGCTAGGAATCTCAAAAATAATACCTGGTAATGCTCAAGAACCATGTTGTGCCCAAGACCAATCCAGGCCTGGTCATATGTAAAGCATGAACTTTAACCCCTGTACTGCACTGCAGCTCCAGACTGTATTTTTATAGTTTGTTTCCACACCAGGCAGTTCTCAGGGTTCACTCCTGGAAGGTCTCAAGGGACCACGTGGTACCCAGAATTGAACCCCACTTATAACATAAAAAAGTGTACATGTAGCTCACTGATCTATTTCGCTGGCTTTTGAACATTTCTAGTAGCTTTTTGGTGGGAAATGAAAAGGTCAGAAGGAAACAATGAGTCAAGTTGTTGCCTTCAATTTTCCTTCTCCATCCTCCCTCACTTTTGTTTCCATGTTTCCCCATGCCACAGCAGAGCAGTAAAGTCGGTAAGGGACACTTATTGAACTAAACAATCTCCATTCCTTCCTGCAGTTTAAAACTGTCACCTCAGTTTTATGCTCCCACATTACAAATTCACTTCCATGCAGAAATCATCCTTGATTCAGTTGTTCCGTGATGCTCCCCACCAGGAAGAGTTCATGTGACATGCCATCCTAAGCTTAGATCAGAGTTGAGTCCTTTGACACCCTCTAGAAATAATCAACTGTGGCTGATCTGGAGTTATTCCCTGGCACCCTTTTTGGTCCCTGAACCTGCAGTGTGTTCCCTAAATGCAGAGCCTGGATAAAGCCCTGAGCACCTCAGAATATGCCCCTCCCCAAGGAACTTGAAAAATCAAGGAAATTTCTAAAATTCTTGATTGATGTATGAAAAATGCCCAGAAAAGGTAGTTGCTGGCTACTGATGAAAAAGAACAATTAAAAAGAAGAAATAAGCATTCTCTGTTATGAAAATTTACTCCACATCTCAACTTGAGATGTACTTTAAGTAACTCAAGTGATATAGTTTTAGACCAAATAACATATGAAATAAAGGGTGTTCATATGGAGGAAGTCAGTCACCATACCTTTGTGCCACTACTTTCTACTCCACTATTTTATTACATGGTTTCATTCAAGTTCATCTAATAGCCTGACACAATTGGAATTTTTCTGTTCTGTCCATCTGTCCAAGCTCCCATGACAGAGTACTGTGGACAGGGTGACTTTAATAGCATTAAGTAATTTTTTCAAGGTTCTAAAAGCTAATGGTCCAATATCAAGATGCCTCCAGGATAGGTTTGTCGTGATGATTCTCTTCCTAGTTGACTGATGACTGTCTTTTCACTGTGTCTGCAGATGGTCTTTCTTTGCTGCACAGATCTGGAAATATGAGTCATTTTCTTAAGGTCATCAGCTCTGTAGATTGGAACTTTACCCTATGACCTCATCTATTTTTTTTTTTTTTTGCTTTTTTGGGTCACACCTGGCAACACTCAGGGGTTACTCCTGGCTCTTTGCTCAGGAATTACTCCTGGCGGTGCTCAGGGGACCATATGGGATGCCGGGATCGAACCCAGGCCTGTGTGGGGCGGCTGCGGCGCAAGGCAAGCGCCCTACCCGCTGGGCTATCGCTCCAGCCTATGACCTCATTTAATCTTAACTATCTTTCTAAAGATAGTTATGGGAGGGCAAGATAGATATGGGAGGGAATGCGAGTTCTAGCCCTGGCCTGCCATTCCAGCAGAGCCTTGCAAGAAACCAGAGGAACCCCCACACCATGAGGGCCGCCATTTTCAACATCTGAACTCCACAGCTCATTAGAGCTCCACCCAAGAGCAAAGCTGATCTCGAGCCCTGCTCATCGGAGTTCCACCCTACAACAAAGACTATTTCAAGCCCAGGTATGCCTGATCCAGAGACTCAGACACACAGGGCTGGGCTGCTACTGGCTTTCCTGGTTCTCAACTGATCATGAGTCACCCAGGAGGAAAGGCAAGTTTTAGCCCTGGCCTGCCATCCCAGCAGAACATCGCAAGAAACCAGAGGAACCCCGCACCACGAGGGTCACCATTTTCATCATCCAGACTCCACAGATCCTCAGAGCTCCACCCAAGAGAAAAGCCGATCTCTCCCTGTTGCAGTTCATCAGTAAATACACGAGATGAGAGCCTACTACTGAGAGTATACCACCTGCACGGCAGAACCTGGCAAGCTACCCAGGTCATATTTGATATGCCAAAAACCAGTAACAATTATAGACCTCATTCCCATAACCTGAAGGAATGGTCTGAGGCTCTTCATGTTCCTGGAGTGAGCAGATGCCCTTGGGCTACCCTAGCTCACTACAGGACATATGGAGATGTTATTGGTGCCCACTCAAGCAAATCAATGAACAACGGGAAAACAAGTGATACAAGTGATCTTCTTAAAATTCAATTTTAAATACAGTATGGGTGGTTGAGGGTGAATTGAGAAGGTTCAGTTAAGTCCACAGCAAAGCTCTCCATACTATAGAAGTTTATAATTGAGAGTAGTATAAGAAGAAAAGATGAATGATGAAATTTGCCCAAGAATACAAATTGAGTCAATTACATTTAACTTTGTAGATTGAGTTAGTTCTGCATAAGGAGCTTTCTGATGTCTCATACCATACTTCCATTTAATTTCATTGACCAGTATTTTGTCACAGAGCTAAATATTGCACTTTTATATGGGTAATCTGCCCCAAATAAAGATTTTATTTTATAAAAAGAAGAAATAGATATTAGAAATTAATCAGCCATTTTTGTCATGTCCATAAATTAATTTGTTGTACATTGCATTGGGGAATATGAACTTTGTTTTTCTTTTGAAGGGAAAGGAAGGACACACCCAGTTTTGCTTGCAGACTATTCCCTAGTCTGTTTTCAGGGGTGACTCTTGGTAATAAGGAACCATGCAGTGCTGGGATCAAGCCCATGCCTCGCACATGCAAAACATATTTTGCAAGTGGTCAGTTTATTGAGCCTTCTTTCCAAGCCAAGTTCCTAACATTAGCACAGTTCAATAGAAGATAGAAAGTGTAGCTAACTGTAATATAATCTTCCCTGGGAGATAAATGGATACATACATATTCTGTGTTAGCACAGAAGAGGGATATTTATTAGTGAGGTTAGTGAGGGCAGTTATTGTTGCATGGTTTTCAGATAAACTTTGAAAGATGGGTCAAATTATTTAGACTAAAACTGATTCATACAAGAATGCAATATATTTCAGGGAACATAAAATATTATAGTGTAGTCATAATTTGAGATTTATAGGCATAAATATAGTGAAATTGGAAAGGTGGAATATGACCTTATTTTAATGGGCATAAAATATGGGGTACAGGGGTCAGAGATATGTATAGTCAGTAGGGGCTTGCCTTGCACAATGCCAGCACAGGTTTGATCCCCAGTATTCCATATGATCCCCAAGCCCACAAGGAATGATCTGAGTACAGAGATAAGAGTAAGAACTGGACACCACCTAGTGGGACCTCCAAATAAAAAAATCACACCAAAAATGGAATATGATGGAGCTAAATTTATTGGGATTAAAGAGTCATCCAGTAATAAAAGAGTATTGGAGCCAGAGTTATAGTACAGTGGGTAGGATATTTGCCCTACACATAGTCAACACAAGTTATATCACCTGCTCCCATAGAGTTCAATGAGCCTGCCAGGAGCGATCCTTGAGCATAGAGCCAAGATGAAGCCCTGAGCACCACCATATGTGACCCAAAAACCAAACAAAATGCCCCAAATAATAAAACTGTACATAATCAGATGTGTTTTTTAAAATACACTTCTAGCATAGAAAGGAAGCGAATGCATTTTATATAGGTATGTGTATAAATTTTTTCATATAATGAATTCTGAGGAAAATATGGTTTTAGATTCCATTGATGTCATTTGCTTTTTGTAACTTGTAGCTAAAATTGATTCAATTGTGTTACGTTATGCCCATTAAAATACAGAGAATAGCTTAAGAACAGAAATACATAGAATGATGAGAAATGATTTTGTCAGAAAGCTCTAAGGTTGCATACTTGAGGCAAACTAAACTGTGAAACAGTCAGAATTTTGTTGTATCTTGTTTTGTTTTCCTGATAGTTTCAGAACTCCTTGACATGTTCTTCTTCTATTTTTATATGTTTATATTCTCATAAGTAGATAGTCACTCTATCTCCAGCATGCTTGACAGTTCAAAATAAGTGATGACTTGTTTCTTTTCCATCTCCAAGTGCCTACTGTTGTGAGACACAGATTGCCAGAAAAGTCACATTACTTGACTTACTTCCATATTTCTTACTTAACCTTCCCGCAGTAAGGAATTTTGAATTCTCAGCACAGTACACATCTCTCTCTCAGCAGAACTCTCCATTCCATTGGGGGATCATCTTCAGTTTTCGGAGAAGCCATGATGCACCCGTAGCTGCAGAAGTCCTCTAGAATGTGCCATGAGAAACAAAACTGCGGACAAGTGCTGAGAAAAAGGGAACTAATAACAGTTCTTGCAGTTAGTAACTTTTCAGGCAAGCACATTTCTTTACATAATCATAGCAGTAATGTAGTTTTCTGAATTTGGAACTCTGTGGTCTTCCATGTTGATCTGCGGTGGAACGTACAGATGCAGGATGAGATGGCAATTGCCATAGCAACCCCGTTTGGGTTGGTTTATGAGTCCATCAGGTATCATCCACCTGGCCTAGCTCTGCTTTACCATCCCTGCTTCTCCTCATCATGCCCACTTAGGTCTTCTGAGTACATCCGTACCATCAATGTCAGTAAACGGGTGGGAAATTGAAGTGAGACCATTCAAGTTCTTTTATTTTGTGTCTCTTGACAGCTTGATGAAACAAAAATAGCTTTGTGTTTGTTCTAATCTTTTTTTTGTGAAAGATTTATAAAAATGATGAAATTAAATAAAGGATTAGGGCAACTCTATTGCATGAGCACATCTTCAAACATGATTCCTAAATGGAGAAAAAGTATAAGCTTTGTTTTGTTATGAAATGCTTTTAAGAAAATTAAAAGGAATACTACAAATACAAATATGCCTGATAACCAGCTTGTGAAATCTAAACACTTCCCCACAATTGTTTATTTTACATAAGATGGAAATACCATTAGGAGTTTCATGAATTCCCATGATGTGTTTAAATTCTTTCTCACTTGAATGAATTTTGAACTGACAAAGGGTCAGAATTGGACACAGCTGATAAATAAAATTTGCACTACTGATCCTAGATAAAATTGACATATGTCTTAACATCACCAGCTCAGAGTCTGACACTATAGCAGCATAAAAAAACATCATTTTATTTTCTGTAAGCAGAATTGTTTCAAGAGACACCATAGTTTCTCCTTCCTAACTCGTTAATTAACAGGCATGTATAGAAAAAAAATAGGAATGACTAGTAAGTGGCATGCTCTCTGTAAGAACGGAAACAACAATAGTGATGGAAATTAGACACTTTCCCCGAGCACATGTAAAACTAAAGCACATTTTTTGCACATTTTTAGTATCTTTTGGGGCGTTGAGGTAGGGAGGTCTCCCAGTTGATGCTCGAGCTGGCCACCAGACCAGCAGTTTGATGCAAGGACCCAAGGATGAGGTGGTGCTCTCAGGGCCTGACGTCCAGGACCTGTTCAACTGCCCTAACCATATACTATGTCTTCTGGCCCTTTTATCTTCTAAGGCCCTTTCCCTTAGCCCAAAGGAAATCTTTACCTGAGTTTTACTACCATTATGTATTGACATTTAGTCACTAGAGTTGTGATTATAAGTATTACAATCTTCCCATTTAAGGAAGACATTGCCATTTCTTAGAGATATTGAATATAATGACTATATTTGCTTCCATTTCAAGATGCACTAGTAGACTCATAGAAAGAATGTGCAAGATGTTGCTATTAAGATAAGCATGATTTGTATCCAAGGATGGTGTAGTCCAATTAATATCCTATGTGCTAAAAGATCATCACAGTCTTAACAATAATTATAGCTAAAAAAACAAAATACATAGCTATCTCAAAACAGAAGAAAAGCACCAGAAGATTATCTTTCTTCTGAAAAGAAAACATGCATTCTACTGACCCTTGCCATCTGAAATATTTTAACATTCCAGGCTACTGAGATTTTTCTTCATCCCTTATAAACAAAATTTAATGTCCTTTAAAATACTTTCTGATTTATTTTCCAAAAAATTTTTAGTAAAAAATTATATTCATCTGGATTACATTTTTTTCTTCTTAAAAAAACTGGACATGTTTGAAATTGAGCCACAAGACCAAAAAATATGTTTTTAAATGAAGAGAATGGTAGTAAATGATATAATGGAAAATTTCTTTAATAAATAGAAAGGAAAGGGAAAGTATACACAGAATCATTTTAGTTAAGAGCTAGTGGATTATTAGGGGTAGCACTGAGCCATAAAAGAATTAGACTATTAAATGGTATGCTAAAATCAATAATGTCATCTCTTAGTATTTAGAATTTGAAATCGCTAGTTATAGCTGCCTTATATTACTGTTAGTTGTACCTACTAACATGAGCAATCATTTTTCTTTCAGGTATTGTTTGGGCTATATGTTGTTTTCACTGTATTTTATCATGTTCATAATAAAATACATGTTCATAATTAGCTTCTCATAATATACTAATAATTGACCATTTATGTGCTAAAACAAGAAAGTATTTTGATAATTCTATTCCATTATAAAAGGAATGTTGGAAATCTATGTATTTGCTTACTTCTTCAAAATATGGCAAGAAAAATAAGTGAAAGATCAAAGCAATCTAAATATAGTTCTTTGAAGTACATACCAAAATAAAACATAGGTAACATTTTATGCATTATTAAATTTCTAAAACCTGAAAAGATCAGATAATTTTAAGTGCATCTTGGAAAAAATATTACAGCTGACTAAAAATGCTAGCCATTTTTTAAAAGCATTACTCATTAACTTCTAATCTAAACAATAACAACCCAATTAAACTGATTACTTCACATATTAATGTTTTACTAAATGAGGTCTGTCAGTTATCTTTTATAGGTGATATATTATGGTATGAATAATCACATTTTTGAGATGATTTAAAATTTTGATCTTCAAATTAAAACACTATGCTTTCAAGTATTATGTATATTTAGAATTTTTATAAATACTTTTTTATCGTGCATGTGTTATTTTTATTATACTTAACAATGTTCACTCCCAAATTCATACTGTACAATAAAGAAAAGAATATGACTTTGAGGTGTTGCATGCTATTTATACATCGATAACTGAATCTTTTTTAAGTTAAAAATATCCGATGCCATATTTTTATACTACCTTATATGCTTCAGGGATGCTGTTATGTCCTTGTAGACATCACACCACACTCACCACTAAGAACCAACATTCAATAGAGCCCTCTGCTCTATTGAATAGCTCCCACTGTGCTTATATGATCTCCTCCTCTGGCAACTGAAGTTCTAAGTTCCAAATCCAAGGATTAGCTTTGGGCTGGCTTCTTCATTTTGTTTCTTTATGTCCTGCTAAAAATGATATGATCTGGCATTTATCTTTCTTTATCTTTCTGTTATATTCCACTTAACATAATAATCTTCTATTTTTTGTTCATATTATTACAAATTACAAGGTTTCATCTGTTCTTGCAAATGAATGGTATTGCATTTTATGTGTGTATCTATATGTCTATATGCATATGTGTGTATAAATATAATATATATATATACATATGACTGGACATGTTAGATTTTTCTCCACTAATTCATCTTTAGCACTTAGGTTGTTTTCATATTTTATTACTATAAATAGCAGTTACTGAGCATAGGAAAACATGTATCATTTTGAATAAGTGCTTTTATATTCTTTGGACAGATACCTAGGAGTGGAAGTTTTGGGTTGTATAGTAAATGTTGAGTGTCTCAAGAAACCCTTCATGGAGATTTCTAAACAGATTGCACCAGTTTACATTCTAGTAATGAATAAGGTTCTCTTTTCTCCACATCCTTTCCAGAAGTTGCTTGGTATAAGGTGACAGGTAATAGCTCATTGTGCTTTCGATTTCATTACTGTCAAATATTCTGAACACTTTTTGAATGTTCCTGTTTATAACACACACACACACACACACACACACATATATATATATATATATATATATATATATATATGTGAATATGGAGAGAAAGTTATATCTCTGCCTTTTTAATGCGTTCATTTGGTGGTGATTGATGAGTTCCATAAATTGTTTTATACTATAGAAATTTTTACTCACATTTTTGAGATCCTGGAAGTGCTTGAGGAACCAAATAGGATGCAGAATCTAACCTGGCTCAGGTCCCATTTCTGTATCAAATATTGCCCAGATAACTATGTATCCTGTCCATTGATACCTGGAAGAAAGAGCCTGAGTAAATATCTCTGACTTTATTAACATATACTTCTTATATTGAATTTTATTATTTACATTAGATGTCTTCTCATTGGCTATATATATTTATATAAATATATAGATACACATATGTATGTTTGTAGCATGCTGCCAATCCTAAGAATTTTAGTAGCATCCACAAATGATAATTTCATGAATCAGGAAATTGGGATCTATAAATTGATATCTCACTTGTATCACTTGTCTTCCCATTTTTCATTGATTTGCTTGAACAGGCACCAGTAATATCTCCATTCATTGGAAATGATGTCCATTATTGTTACTATTTTTGGCATATCGAGATATACCACGGGTAGCTTGCCAGGCTCTGCCATGGCTCTGGGTTCATCCAGGGGCCCAGTCTTTTTCTGTGTCAGACCATCAACCATCCAGGGCCCACAGGTCAGAGCCCTGAGTGCAGACAAACCTGTCTCCTGCACTTGCCAATGCAGCCGGGCACCACAGCCACACCTGAAACACCAAATTGATGTATATTATATTTAATTTTCTAATTTTCACTGCAACTTCTAAACAGACAATAAAGTAAGATAAAGTGGAAGAATCTAAATTAGGAACAAAACCTTATATACTTGCACATTCATATGGCCTTTAAAGGGGTATTTCTAAACCATCCCCTAAAACTAAATATTAAATGTTATAAAAAATCAGCATGGAATCTCTTAATTTCTGGAATTCAAAATTGCCAGTTATGGCTTCTAAGTAAAGTTGAAATCATTGATTTTACAGTACACTGCTGCTTTATTTCCCTGGTCCTATAAAGTGCCTTTTGTACATGTTACTCAAAACAGCTCGAAGGCTGCCAGTGTCTCACTTTTGCAGAGAGAAGAAATGGTATATAAATTAATGAAGCCATCAAAAGGCTTTCATTAGTGAAAGTACAACTTTCTTTTTTTTCTATTTTGGATTTTCGGGTCACACCCAGTGATGCTCAGGGGTTATTTCTGACTCTGCACACAGAAATTACTCCTGGAAGTGCTTGAGGAACCAAATAGGATGCAGGATCGAACCTGGGTCAGCCTCATGCAAGGCAAAATCCCCACCCACTGTGCTATCTCTCTGGCCCCATAACTTTCATTTAGATTCTTACACATCCGAGTACTCTCATCCCATATTTCTGGGCCAGAACTTGAATAGCACACAATTCAGCTCTGTGTGGAACTCTCATACACTTTACCATACACAGCGTTCCATGCTGAATAGTCACAGAAAATAATGAGTGCAGTTCTCAGGAGCCAGTGCAGCTGGAAAATAGTTCTCTGCTCAAGTTGCTTGCACAAACACACAAGACGTGTTTCCCACAGTGGGGTCCAGGGACCCCTGAGGAGTTGCAGCTTTTTTTCCTGTAAAATACAGAGCCAGAAGACGATGCTGATAGAGTGGAGGCGTTGGTTTCTCAGACGGTTGAAGAATTTCAGGAGAAGGAATCATCTGAAAGGAGCTGGCATAAAAGGCAGTTATTTGTGGTGGCGGATATGGGGAGAGAGGCAGATGTCTGTAGATACTACAAAGGAAAATAAACACCGTGGAAGAACAAATTTATGTAGAAAAAAATTAAGGGGAATTTTTAACTAAGGATGTTTGGGAAATACTCTATCAGAGATTAGTATTCTGGGCAATGTTTATGAAAGGGGACACGTTCTAACAGCCAGAATGACCTTTATGCCAAAAATCTCCATTTCTCTCTTTATCTGTGCTATTCCATTTAATATGCTGGTATTAAATGTCTACTATGTACCAAGAATTAGGCCACCTTCCCACCAATCATGTACGGATACTCACATATACACACTCTCACTTTGAAGTTCAAATATGATTTGTAATAGCTGGAGGTCCACAGGACACTAGCATGAACATTCAAAACAGTTCAGTCACTACAGCAAATTGAAGTTAAAAAAAGCAGCTTTCTGGGATGAAACTTGGAAAATGCTTGGACACTGAGGCGTTTATTTGAATTGGCTTTTCTGAACTTGCTGATGGAGGTAGGGATTCTTGCTGATATATTACATCACTCCCGATGAAAGAATGCTGATTGGTGAGATGTTACTGAGCCAGATTTGATTGTTACATAACTGTGTAAGGGAAGTTCTAGTTGTTTGAAGGAGACACTAAATTGGATTTTTCCCCAAAAATAAGAGATTTCCTGCATTGGAGATTAAGTTGCTATTTTCAAATGCTTTGCTTAAGTGTCTAATACTATTTGTGTTCTTTTTTGTTCTTTTTTGTTTGTTTCTTTTTGCTTTTACCAGTGGAGTTCTTTGGCTCCTTCTTCTCATTATTGCCTTGTTATAAAAACATTTGTCTCAGGGCTGGAGAGGGAGCACGGGTTAAGGTGCGTGCCCTGTACACTGCCAACAGTGATTTGATCTGGCACCACACATTGTGCCCTAAGGACCAGGAGTATGCCCTAAGGGCAGCTGGGTGCGGGCCAAAAACAATTTAAAATGCATGCCTAAGATTGTAAATCAGTGGAATAATAGCATAACTTTTAAGACATCTTTACCTATCTTATTGATAAATCAGGCTTGTCTACACCCAGGGCTCTGCCCCATGGGCCCTGGATGGTTGATGGTTTGACATAGAACAAAACTGGGTCCCCTGGGATGAACACAGAGCCACGGCAGATACTGGCAACTACCCATGGTGTATTCAATATGCCAAAAACAGTAACAATAATGGACCTTATTCCCAACCAATGGAGACATTACTGGTGCCTGCTCGAGCAAATCGATGAATAACGGGAATACAAGTGACAAGTTATTGATAAATCACGTCCATAAAAATTATTATAGAATACAGTTTGTTGGGAATAAATTCCAGCTATTGCATGTGAATTTTAGAGGCAGAGCTCTAATACCATACATATGTTTTGTTAGTTATTATAAGGTAAGGAAGAAAGTTTCCAAATGCATCACTCTTCCTGTTCTCTGGTGTGGCTCAAAGTTAAATATGTATTGCATGAATTTAAAGAGGGAAAACTAAATTTGGAGTTATGTGAAATACCTAATGTATCACATCATTATAGTGAGAATCTATGAATTTAGGGGTTTGTTTTTCTAAATTTCTCTGGTTTATATTTTAGTAGGTTATAGATATTTGAGCAGAAGTGAATGAATGAGCCCTTTCTATCAGATATTTTGGCACAGGAGAAGATGAGGAGTACTCAAGATTTCTCAGCACTCAGATGTGGGAAGTGTAAGGGTCTCTTAACTGTGTTTGAGTGTTCTGGCTAGCAACATTCCTGAGTTTTCAGTGGCTCAAGCTGGTGACTCCATTTGTATGGTCTGAATACATTAAAAATTGTTGTGGATTCATCTTTCCTTAGAATGGAGATGTGATCTCTGAAGTGGATTTCAGAGAAGTGGGTTTGTCACTGAAGTAAAGGAAGCCTCCTTTTCTGTTGGCTCATAACCTGTGCAGTGCCATAAGTACTGTCTTGAAGACCTTAGGGATTAAAGCGCCAAGGCAGAGTCACCTGCCTGAACTCCTCTTCACAAAGCTCTTGCACTTGGAAGGCCTGACAACTTCATCTTAGATTTTCTTTACCATCCACTGCTGCTGGGTTTAGAAACTGGAAATTTGCTGAGGAAATGAGTCAGTGAACTTAGTGTCCTGCCCCACTGATACAACACATTCTTATCATCTCTTTCCTTTTTTTGGTGTTCGGGCTACACAGGCAGTGCTCATAGATCATTCTCGGCAGTTCTTGGGGAATCATAGTGTTGCAGGGGAACGAACTTCGTTCAGTGGTGTGGAAGGCGGTGTAACATCCTGCTGAAACATCTCTCCAGTCCCTTTATTGCTTTTTTAAGATACAAACAGTCATCATAATGACAGAAATCCTCTTCCAAATGACAACTCAGATGCCACGGGGTAAACTGACTCTTTGGAGGAGTCTGAAGCATTCCTGATGCATTTTTCTTATTGCTGCATACCTAATTTATATTTCATATAGGAGTCAATACTTAGGGAGGCATTTGTAAGCTCACGATCACGATCACGATCTTCCCGTTGATCATCTATTTGCTAGAGCGGGCACCAGTAATATCTCCATATGTCCTGTCTCATGCCAGTAGAGCCAGGGGCATCGGCTTGCTACAGGAACATAAAGAGCCTCAAACCATTATATTAGGTCATGGGAATGACCTAATATAATTGTTACTGGAATTTGGCATATCATATACAACACGAGAAGCTTGCCAGGCTTGTCGAGCGGGAGGCAAACTCTTTTAAACACCTCCAAATAAAGCAATTATTGATGAACCGCATGCGGCAGCGCGGCCGCTTGCAGCCGGGCTGTGATAGGCTGGTCTGCTGGGTGGAGTTCTGACGAGAGGGAAGTCCAGAAGTGGAAGATGGTGGCGCCCGTGGAGTGAGGAGGGGTGGTCTGGCTTGTTGTGAGGCTATGCCGAGGTGGTGGGCCAGGGCTAGAACCCGCCATGCCTCCCGACTGCCTCATGAACGGCTGTGCACAGAGAGAGCAAGGAACAGCTCTGCCCCATGTGTGAGAGTCTCTGGACCAGCATACCTGGGCCGGATTGAGGACAAAGCTGCGGCAGGGTGGGTGTCGGTGATCCGGGCTGTGATGGGCTGGTCTGCTGGGTGGAGTTCTGACGCGAGAGGGAAGTCCAGAAGTGGAAAATGGTGTCGCCCGCCATTGTAAGCTCATTTTAATTATTATAACTAAGGTTCAGTTGCTCTATTCTTTTTCCTCATCTAGGCTGTAAGATCTGGAAGTACTACCTCTTTTAGACTTTTCTGCAGAACCAAGCAAGTATACAACCCAAATAAAAGACGTGGTTAATAGTTGTAGAGTAGTTGACTGAATATGAATCATTGAATGAATAATGTTGACAAAGGTATATTTTATACCCAGGACTATATATCTCTAAAGAGAATCATCGTTACACACTCACGGTTTTTTCTAAAAACCATTAATTAACTATGACATAATTATTATTTCCTCATATCATTTCACTCTTTATATTAAAATCACAAAAATAATGTTGGCCGGCATGGTTATTCCTGTTATTTCTAGATCAAAATATATAGAAACTTCGGTGAAAGAAGAAAATAGAATTTTAATGTTTATTCCAAGTCACTATTTATTTGACACCTTAATTACCTTTTGGGTTTGGAATTTAAAATGCTCAGAATTCCCTTGACTGTTAAACCATCCTATCAGGATATTAGCCCATCAGAATTTCTGGGCTACCTATAAAAGATGGAATTTATCTACTTAAAAAAAACAAATCAAAAGCAGACTGAAGTGACTTTTCTGGGGACTTAGAGAATGTGTGAAGGAGGAAGGCCTTCCTTTGACTGGACTCAATTCCTGCTGGAAAGCCCAGAATTTTCCTCTGTCAGCTTTCCATGCCAGGCCCACCCGCAATTATGCCAGTGCTATGAGTGGACTGTGGACGCTGTTGGAGCATTTGAAGATTGCTCTCAGCTGGTGGTCATGTCTTGTCACCAACACAATAGTGCTGTTCTCATAGTCTGTGACTTGGCTTCTGAAAACTGCTGCTGAAGTTTATCTCTGCCCTGGGCACTGCCTTATCTTGGGAATCACTGAGTCTCTCTGAGCTTGAACTTAAAAATACCAAAGAGAGTAAGGGCTGCTGTCCTGCTCTCCTCTACCTTGATGGGGACTAGTCTTTGCCATTATTCCTGTGAAAGTGCCAGTAAGTGGCAAAAATTTCTGACCAGAAATAGCACCGTCTGTAGCTTAACTCTCACTCTCATTTAGTTGACATTTACATCAAGTTCTTCTCTGGGGTAAAGAAATTCCATAAAATAATCTCTTATAGTGAATTACTTCAAATTTGAGCTTATTTCTTTTCTTTTTTGTTAGCCTATAACCCCGTGTGAAGGGCAGCAAAGCTTTCTGTGGATTTTTTCTACATAAAGTTCTACAAAGACCTTCAGATACTAGCATTAAGTAGACATGCCTTCTCTCTTTGTTCCAACCTTACCCTTACCATCCCATATCTGCCCAGCCCACTACTAGAAGAACTCTCTCTCTAAGCCTGCATCTCAAGAGATGGAATTACATGGACCAACATTCTCTTTAAACCCATTTCCATGACACCTGCTGCTAGCTCTTCCCATATTTATGTCTAAGATATAAAATTTGGACAATATGAATCCTTTTGGAGTCCAAACACAGACTTCTCTGCCATCCCAACAATCAAGCTCCTTATCTGACAGTGGGGAGCTTAATGGCTTTATTCACAGGGTAGGTGGTAATTAAATGTGAGGGAAATCATACTGAAATCACACAACCAAACTGTCATTTGTTTTTTTTTTTTTCCGGGTCACACCCGGCGATGCTCAGGGGTTTCTCCTGGCTCTGCACTCAGGAATTACTCCTGGCAGTGCTCGGGGGACCATATGGGATGCCAGGGGATCAAACCCGGGCTGGCACAGGCCGGCGCGTGCAAAGGCAAATGCCGTACCCCGCTAGGCTATCGCTCTGGCCCCTTAAACTGTCACTTGTTTGAAGGAATTTTTTTGCTTGTACATGTGAAATTAGAATTTGCTTTTGGCATCTGACTCTTGTCTCTGCTTTATTTCCCCACAGTTGCTGTTTTCATCCTTGCTTGCCCCAAAGCCATCTTAATGCAATTTCCCCAACTGTTTTTTTTTTATTTTGGATTGAGAATAAATACAATTTTGATTTACATTTGATATATAAATTTCCCAGATAACTCTATATAACAAACTGAACATTGAACTGAAAGTTCTGAAAAGTTGCTTTTACTGTTTAGCGCTCCTTTAAATCAAAAGAACAAAATGTAAACCATTTTTTCTTCAGATGTCTTCTTTTGCTCCAGGCTCGTTGGTGCCTTAGAAAACATGAAAGAAGTTGATTTACAATCACTTTGGGAAATTTTCCTGTAGAATTCTGAGGACAGGAAATGAAAAAAAAAGTACAGCACCGCCCCCCCACACACACACACACACATTCCTCACAACATGTAGAACAAACAAACATCCTCAAAAAGGAAACCAAAAGCTCTGGTTTCTTGTTGATGGGTACCATGAATGGTCTTTCGGAAACATTTACTAAAGACGATGAAGTGCTGGTAAAATCCTCCAAGAAGGGTAAAACTGACCTATTGAAAGAGATTCTTTTCTTTTCCTGTCGTCTAAATGTCATTGAGTACTTTTAGGTAAATTATAGTACTGTTACCAAAACCAAAGTCCAGTTGGTCACCTCTCAAAAGCCAGTACTAGAGAGATAAGAGATTCCGTGTGAGAAAAATAGGTTTAGTCAGGTGCTCAATACCTGAGAAGATGGTTGACTTGTTTTTGAAAAAAAAACTGGCACTTTTCTGGGAGTCAGCATTTATATAGGGCATTTGAGGAAGTAAGTTTTAAAAAGATACACAATGGATGGGGAGTAGGGTTGTAGAGTATCTGACGTCAATGGTTCAGTGACTGTGGCCTGATTCTCACAAAAGTTTTGAAATAACATTCTTTGCCTGTGGGCAGTCTTCAGAGGTCCTGTCTCCAGAGGATCTAATGATTGTTCTGTTCTATTTATTCCTGACTGACTCCTGGTTGAACATTAAACACATAATATATGAATATATTCCTTGTATTTAGAGGCAGGGCAGAAAACAAGTGAAATGTCTAAAGAAAACCAGATGGAGTTCTTACTGTTTGCAGCCTGTGTCATTTGCATCAACATCATGGTGACATCTTTGCAAATCTTAAAAGAACTTGGACTTTCTGAGAATTTTGTTGCAGTGTGATTCAGGGAATCTGGGTAGACCTGAGACTCTCATAAACTCCGGGATAATGCAGATGCTGCTAACATACTGATAACAGATGGTATTTTGGTCACCTTTTTCAACAAAATTATGGGTGGCAGTATTCTGGTTTTTATCTGTACAATGGTGGTTTTTCAGCTCAGGGTGATTTCATTTCCTGGGGAATGTCGGAGAGTCTGGAGACATTTTTGATCTTCACAGCTTAGGAGATACAGCTGACATCATGTGAATAAGGGCTAGGACTCCTGCTTAATATCCCAGACACATGGGATTATCTTATAACTGATATCTGTTATAAGTTATAAATAATCTGTGGAAAGTACACACACTCACACACACATATAAAATCTGTGAAAAAAAAGAAGTATGTACTACTTAGTTTGGAGGAGCGGGAACAGCACTTAGAACTATCTTCAGAGAAAGAGTTAGTATGCCAAAGCCAGTAACCAGCTGTTCTCCATCACCCTTGAAGAATAAGCAGGAAATGTACATAAATGGGCCTCCCTCGATCATTCTTTGCTTTCTGCTTCTCTCCAGTCAGGCAGATCTCTATAATATTGCAACTATATTCACCCTGTCCAAGTCATAACTTACAGAGACCCCCACTCACACCCCAATCCTTGGGACATATTTTATTCTCTGTGCCAAGTGCATCTCTCTCTCCATAAAAACTCTATGTTAAAAATTTCTGTCACAGTAAAGTCTTCCTTATCTAAGTTGAGATAGTTGTAGTTCACTTCTAGCTACAACCACTATACTTCATCTATCAGCTGTCTAGATTCCATTTGCAACTTCATTATTGTCCATCTGTGTAGAGGAGGTGGGCAAAATTTTGAGAAGGATAAGTTATATGAGGAAGGGGGTTCTGATTTAAAACATTTTTCTTTCTAGTAAACAAAATCTCACACAGATAAACACAAAAGGGGAAGGGTTTGTAATTGAAATATTATTTCTAGATTTCTAGGTGGAGATTTTAAGGAAGCCTTTCTAAATAGTTGCAAATCTGTTTTCATAAATAAGTGTTCAAACATCTTTGGTGGTGGGAGGAGGGCGTTGGACACATCAAGTGATGCTCAGGGCTTACTGGTGAGCTCTTTGCTATGGGGGTTATGGCTGGCAGATATCAGGGAACCATTTGCTATGTGGGGGATCTAACTCGAGTTGAATGCTTGTAAGATAAGCACCTTAAATCCTGTACTAGCTCTCCAGTCCCAAACACATATTTTTTGAAAGAATAAAATTTTCCTGTTATATACAATTCAACGCATCAAATAAACAATTAATATTTTAGCCAAAATGTGAAGATCATCAATGAGAGGAGATTATGAATCAGAGTGAAGTAGCATAAGATTTAGACTATATCAAAGTTACATAAATTTATGGAAAAATTTATAGAATGAGGAAATAGTTCTTTTAGCATACATGTGACTGTATTGTGATTTTCACAAAGTAGAGTGGATTTAAACACTTCTCATTTTATAACTGCTCTTCAAGAAGATGCGTTTGCTATAACTTGGAAAGGAATACTTTGGAACTTCACAATTAGTCCCCAGAAACAAAAGGCCAGAGATAGAATGTGAACCATTCAGAACCATATTTTTTTTTGGTTCACACCCAACAATGCTCAGGGGTTACTCCTGGCTCTTCACTCAGGAATTACTTCTGGCGGTGCTCGGAGGATCATATGGGATGCTGGAGATCGAGCCGGGTCGGCCGCCGTGCAAGGCAAACGTCCTACCTGTTGATCTATCGCTCCAGTCCTATTTCTTATTTTTTTTTATTTATTTTGTTATACCATTGTGAGCCATACCATTACAAAGATGTCTGTGATTGGGTTCCAGTCTCAGAAGCATTTTAGAAGAGTCTCAGTTTTAGAAAATTCCTTTTACCTGAAATTAGGTACAAAGAAATGAAGAAGTTTATATTATTTAATACCTAACACATGTCAGACTTTGAGTAGATGCTCCAAGACACGTCATCTGACTTGGTATAAACAATAGCATTATATTTAGCAAAAGCATTTATTTACTTACTGTGTGATACAGGTAAGTCAGATGACTCTCAGATAATTCTGTCGATGTAGAATCTTTGGTTACAGACGATCAACTTGCCTTCCCACTGAAAGAAAGCCTCTTCTCCTGAGGCTTTAAATAGTGATGCTTGTATCTTTACTAGTTAAGATGGGAAAGACGAATCTGTTTGTATTTCATTAGTGGCCATGATTTGTTGTAAGACTCACCACTATAAAAATTGTCTGCAAATTCATTTAGTCATATTTGAATGTAAATTTCTGCCAGCTCTTCCTGCATTACAAAGTCTGAAATCTTTAGCTCTGAGAATATTACCAATACTAAAGTACTAGGAGAATGTGTTTGAATGTCAATACTTATACTCTTTAAAGTCATTGTGTTGCTTTCCAGTCAGTAATATCATTGGCCTTCCTTGTTCTCGTTCTCTTTAGTGTTGTCATTGTGCTTTTTCATTAGAGCACAGCTTTTAATGGGAACCACAAGGATGCCTGCTAATTCAAAACATGAAAGAAACATAGCTAACTCTGTGTAACTGGACTTTGTTTTCCCTTAGTTTTTCTAGGCTTCTGCATATCATTCAATGTTGATGTGAAAAATTCAATGACTTTCAGTGGCCCAGTGGAGGACATGTTTGGATATACTGTTCAACAGTATGAAAATGAAGAAGGAAAATGGTAAGCTATGGAGCTGGGAGAAAGGGTGGTTGATGTTAAAATAAGGTAATGGAAAATATTGCTTTTTGTCTGTTTTATGACTGACTGAGACATTTGACAGAGTGAATCATGGCAGAAAATGCAGTCTAATAGTATAGTAATGGAAACTGACAGTGTGAAAAAGAAAAATTTCTTGGCAATATTAGAGGAAGTTGTTAGTGATTTATGTGAACGCCTTGGTTGACCTCAAGGAAGGATCTAATCCCCAAATGTCATTGTTCTATAATTACAATATTCTGGCAGGAATTCTATAATTGTTCTCATTATTAAAGTAGCTGAAATTGGAAGGTAGTATTAGGTAACAGATGAGGGTGTTGTCCTGAAAGGGTTAATAGCACTTCCATTGCATAATATTGGGCTTATATTTTTTGATAATGTACTGTGGTTCACATATTATTCATAACAAAACTTAGTATATTTCCTTTATACACTTTGAAAGCACATTTAATATGTTTAAGATTAGACAATATTAATACTAGATCTCTTCACTTTCATCTTCAACATAATTGTAGAGTTTTGTTAAATTGGAGCTCAGAGGAAGAAAATCAAGATTTGGTTTCACTCTAATAATTGTAACTCGTTTTTCTTCTTAAAGAAGCCTACTTTTAGAAATAACTATAATAATAAATGAGAATTTATGTCGCCTGGGTATATGTAATTCACCTAAAAATGTGTTTTTTTTTTCTTGTAGGTGTGATTAATTTTATAAGACCCTAAATTCTATAAAAGCAATTTTTAAGTACTCACCTGTTCTAAGTAGGAATAATGCATACTAGAATATGTGAGAGTTGTTCATTTGTCCACTCTACTTTTACTCTACTTTTATCTCAGATGAAATATCTAATAATAAGATATGATTCTGTTTTCTCATTCTGTTCTCTCTCTTCTCCCCTCCTATTTTATATAAGATTAAAGAGGTTTAATCATTTCTTTAGATTCCATACTTGCTTTTTGTTCTCTCGTGAGTCAAGATAGATTTTATTGAAACTTACTTAGAAAGATATGAGGGCAGAAAAGAAGAGGAAGTATGTATTCAAGAGAGAATATGGGCTTCTCCAAAGTGGGGAACACAAACCAAGATAGTTGGAGACAGCAAATGAGATATGTGTTCAAGGGTGATCGTGGGTTTAAAGAGCAATTTACTACATTTATTCTTTTAGAATTAATCTTGTAGTTCAGGTAGATCTACCTGTAGAAGAAGAACACTGAACGGGTCAAATAGTCAAGCTTCTGTAGGACAACCTATAAAATATTGAAATTCAGTCCACACACTTCTTAAAAACCTTCACATTTATGGGACTAGAGAGATATTGCAGTGTTTAAGTGCAGCCCCCAGGTCTGTCTGCAGCACCACATGGTTCCCCCAGCATCACAGGGTGCAGCCAGGAAACCCCACCCATCATCAGACGGTGCTGTCCTGGAGGGCCCCCCAGTAATCTCTTACAGTACAGCACCATCTTCTTGGGCCCTCACATTGAACGACCAGTCTGCTGGTGGAGAATTACAGGGAAGGACCCTGGGGTTTTCTAAACACTTTGGTTGCCCTGATAAGAAAAACATTTATAATAAGATTTAAAAAAACTAATTTAACTAATCACTAATACTACACAAAAATTTTATTTTATATAATAAATGTTAAACCGTAAAGATTTGAGCCATTTACTTAAAGTGGACATTCTTTTTTATTTTTATTTTTATTTTTTTTTTTGCTTTTAGGGACACACCCGGTGACACTCAGGGGTTACTCCTGGCTCTGCACTCAGGAATTGCTCCTGGCGGTACTCAGGGGACCATATGGGATGCCGGGATCGAACCCGGGCCGGCACAGGCCTGCCAGCGTGCAAGGCAAATGCCCTACCTGCTGGGCTATTGCTCCCGGCCCCAGACATTCTTTTTTAAAGGATAGTTAAATCTTACTTTAAATGTTATGTGTATGATTTTCACTTTGTGATATGAAGAAAATCTGTAAATTTCCTTTCTTGTCTGCTCCCATTTCTTATTCCAGGGCAATATGAACATTCCATAAAGAATCTTAATCAAGTAAGAAGAGGCTCTTAGCTCATCTTAAAAGACTCTTTTTTTCTTTTTTGGGTCATACCCAGCAATGCTCAGGGTTTACTCCTGGCTTTGCACTCAGGAATTACACCTACAGGTGCTCAGGGGACCATATGGGATGCTGGTGATCGAACCCGGGTTGGCCACATGCAAGGCAAGCGCCCTACCTGCTGGACTATCGCTCCAGCCCCTCATCTTAGGAGACTTCATATATATATATTTGATCTCTTCAGTCTCTTTCTGTACCTTATTACAAAAGCCATCCTGTTATGGGATTTTTACTCTCTAAATTCTCCAGCCCTTCTCTTTTTTTTAGAAACCAGAAAGTAAAAATAAAAAGGTGGGGGGGGGACTGAGAAATGATATCTCAGTGGTGCTGTGATGTCACCATGAATTTCCGTTCCAAGGTCACCATCTTTGAAGAAGGTGAATAGTAGATCCAAAACCATAAAGACAGCTAGGCCAACATTTGTAAAGAAACAAAATTGCATAAATTGGAAGATTGAAAAGCAAAAGTTTATTGCTAGTGACTATCTAAATGAGTCTCTAGTGAATGAACTTTTGGAAGAGAGTTTAGTAATCTATGTACATTTGCAAAAACATTAAGAATGAAATGTTTAGATTTTGAGATTAGAGCCCATACCTTCTTCAAGTTTTATGCAGAAATAAAGGCTGCTTCTCTCTTTACAAATGTTGTTAGATGGGTTATTTGAAATTTTTTCTAGTCATAATATAAATGTGAGCCAGTCAACAAATAATTATGTTATACATGCTATGTGACTGGCATCATGTTAAATTATATGGGAGAAGTGTGACAAGTATAAAGGATATAATCTAATAAAGGACATATACAGAATAATTAGAAATGATTATAATTGTACTAATCAGTGTAGTATAAAATGTTAATCCAGTGGGAGTTTACAGAAAGAGGGAGTCACTCTTGACTTGATCTGAGTCTTTAAGGTTGCCATTTTTTTTTCAGTGAAGCAAGGTAGTTTTCACTGAATGAAACTTACTTAGAAAGACATGAGGGCAGAGAAAGAAGTATATGTTCACACTTTCCCAGAGTGGAAAAAGTAAGCAGTGAGTCATAGGGAAAAACAAGTGAGATACAGGTTTGAGGGGAGAACAGGGCTTGATGAGCCAGATCAGATATTGGCTTACTTTTAAATACAAGAAGAAGGAAAGCCATTTGTTGACACGCCATAATAGTAAGGCTATTTACATGATAATAAATGACTATGTTCAAAAACAGATCAGACATTGGAGTGTTAGAAAGAATATTGGGCAGACAAAGGTTCTTATACCTAAATAGAGCATTGGAAAGCCATTGTAATCTGCTTTATAGAGCTTCCTTTAGAAAATAATTGTAGATAGATCAGGCTGAAGAAAAGACCTGAAAACTGATATCTGTTGAGAAACAAGAACCGCACATTGGTGCCTAAAAGAATTAGGGACCCAGACTAGTTTGTGAATGTGTTTGTGTGTGAGTGTGTGAGTGTGTGTGTGTGTGTGTGTGTTGGGGGTGGGGAGAGAAAGCTGGAATAAAATAAAAATATATACCCAAAATTAATTTGGACAAACTATTTATTATCTTGGTGAAAATCTGGGAATGACAATTGAAGATTTAGGAAGAATCAGATATATCCCAGATTTCCTACAACAACAGATCATTGGGAAAATTGGGAAGTTAGTGGCCCTTCAGAAACAAATACACTGAGAAAGATAATCAGTTTTATCACAAGTTGATGAAGCTATTTTAGAAGTCTCTATACTTTAGAAGTTCAATGCAATTTGTTACACCACAGAGTTCCTTGATGAGTCTGATTTTAAACAGTTGAGTTCAGCTGGGTACTTGTAAATCTCAAAATAGAAAAAAGGTAAGAGAGAGAATTAATGTATCAGGGGGAATGTCAAAAGAACAAAGACTAGTTATGGTGCACACTTAAAACCCTGTGTGCTGTCAAGCATCAAGTAGACCCTTACACATAACATGCATTCAAGCATCCTTTGTTAGCTGACCGATGAAATTTAGTTTCATTCTCTTATTATAGATGAGAAAATATATGCATGAAAATTAAGTTAAAAGAGATTTTCCTACAATGATATTTTTATTTTTTAAATAGTAACCATTGGCAAGATGATAAAAAAATAGAATACTGAAAAGAAAACTTAAGCAATCAATATGGGAAAGAGTATAAAGGTTCCCTTAATATAAAAATAGAACTACTATAAAATAGAACAATCCTAATTCTGTAAATGTCTGAAAGTTTTACAATCAGGATGTTGAGAGAAATCTACATTCTCACACTAGCCAAGACTGAAAAGTAACCCAAATCTTCACTAATAGACAAGTAGATAATGAAAGAGTTACATATAATGTCCTCCATGTTTGTCCATGGTGACATAAATGATTAGAGTTCCATCTTTATTATGGCTGAATAGTAGCATATGTATATGTGATATATATATATAATATTTTTTTGGGATACACCCAGCTGTCTTCAGGGATCAATTTTGCAGGTGTCAGGGGACCACATGGAGTGCTTGAAATTGAACCCAGGCAAGTACCCTTCCCTCTGTACAATTACTATGGCCCCAAGCTTTGAATTTTGGGGTGGGGATCATAAGAGCTGCTAGGGATTGAACCTGGTGTCTTCTGTGTGCAAGGCAAGTCTCCAGCCAGCTTTTCTATTTCTTCAGTCCCTGAATTTTTTAAAGAAGAAAATTCCCTAAGACAATACAGCTTAAGGCCAAGATGAATATAAACCTCAGTACTCTTCTCTCTCATTCTAAATATTTTTGTTAATAAATTTATATTATAAAGTAAGTATTGGTAATACCAGTCTTTGTATTAGCATCAACTTGTACATAGTAGTATATGAGCTTCAGAGCATTTAAATGTATATGGATGTCAAAACTTACATTCCATATTTTCAGTGATTTTACACTTGTCACTTGTCTTCCCATGCTTTATTGATTTCCTCAAGTGGGCACTAGTAATGTCTCCATTCATTGGGAATGAGGTCTATTATTTTTACTGTTTTTGGCATATCAAATACACCATGGCTAGCTTGCCAGGCTCTGGCGTGGCTCTGGTCTCATCCCAGGGGGCCTAGTCTTTTTCTATGTAAGACCATGAACCATCCAGGGCCCACAGGGCAGAGCCCTGAGGGGTGTAGACAAGCCTGTCTCCTGTCTGCTACCTGCTGATGCAGCCAGGCATGCAGCTACACCTGCAAAATCTCGAGGGACAGAATTAACCAAAATTAAAAAATCGGTGAGTCAGACTCTAGTGTACTGAACTGAAATTGGTACCCTTATCACACACAAATAAAATCAGTTGTTTAGCCCTGCCCCCCATTCTTTTTTCCTCTCCACTATACTGGACTTCAAGAAATTGTAATGCACTCTGACTCTGAACATGGGTAAATTCTCAACAAGTACACTTTTTAGACTGATCAATTTCATTTTGTTTCTATAGATAAAGCAAGCGTCTGAAACAAGACACACTTGTAGCTAAAGTCAGAACAGGTCTAAGAGGTCAATTCTATTTTGCTCACAGAACTCCTAAAACTTAAAACAGAAAAAACTAGACAAGGGCCAGAGCAATAGTACATAAGGGGAGGGTGTTTGCCTTGCTTGCAGCTGACCCAGGTTCTATCCCCGGCATTCCATATGATCATGGTCCCTTCCCCTCCCCCAGCACCAGCAGGAGTAATTCCTGAAATTCCCGAGTATAGAACTAGCCACCCTGAGCATCAGTGGGTGTCCCAGAAAAGAAAAAAAAAAAAAGAAAAACCAGGCAATTTGAAAAACAGGCAAAAATGATAGGATCAATACAAACCAGATATAATGTTGACATATGAGGATATGAAAGAGCGCCATGAAGAGATCATGGAACTGAGCCAGAGTGATAGTCCAGCGGGGAGGGCATTTGCCTTGCATGTGTCTCACCTGGGTTTGATCCCCAGCATCCCATATGGTCCCCTAAGCACCACCAGGAGTAATTCCTGAGTGCAGAACCAGGAACCCCTGAGCATTGCTGGGTGTGACCCAAAAAAAGAAAGAGAGAGAGAGAGAGAAAGAGAGAGAAGAGAGAGAGAGGGGGATCATGTGACTTATTAAAATCTAAAACTAAGAATAAAAAAATGCTGTTAAGGTTGCAGAGGAGATGGTACAGGGAGAAGGCCTAGGTTTGATCCCAAGCACCCCATATGGTCCCAAGTACACCAGGAGTGACCCTTGAGCAAAGAGCCAGGAGTGAGATCTGAGTACTACCAGGTGTGCCCCCAAAACAAGCAAACAGAAAAGGATGCAGGGCAATAGAAACTCAATTTTTGCTTGTGAAAACTGGCGTAAGTGTAAAACTACTCTGAAAGACAACTTGGCAGTTTTGAACATGTATGCATCCCATCTTCATTTTAGCCACCGTACTTTACAACTATATAATAGTTTTATGCATAGAACATTACAATGCCAGTGCCCGTTTGTTTCCACCCCTGTCTCAAGGTCCCGTGGCCCAGCCTTCTATCTCTGCTCCACTCTCCATGTTTCACTGCCTTGGTAATTTTGGTTTAATTTTTTGTTTTGTCTTTTGGGTCACTCCTGGTGATGCTCAGGGGTTACTCCTGACTCTACAGTCAGGAATTACTCCCTGGTGGTGCTCTGGGGACCATATGGAAAGGGGGGGACCTAACTGGGGTCGGCTACTTGCAGAGGCAAATGCCCTACAGGCTATGATATCACTCCGGCCCCTTCCTTGGTAAGTTCTGTTAGACCAGTTCTTAGATTTTAACAGATTTTAAGAAAGATTTCCATACAGCTCCATAAACTCCTAGACATTTATCCAAATAAAATTAAAAGTTATGTTCACATACAGACTTGTACATAAATATTTGGTTTTATTTATAACTACCCCCAAAACTGGAAGCAACAAGAGTTCATCAACAGTGAATGGAGAAGCAAACTGCATTGTATCAAGACACTGTATCAGGGACTCTTTTCAGTGATAAAAGGCAACAAGCCAGCAAAACATGAAAGAACCCTAAGGTATATATTGTTGCGAAGTGGAAGAAGGCAGTTTAGACTCCATACTATATTACTGTAATTATATTCTGAAAAGACAACACTTTTAGAAAAGCAATAAAAAAGAACAGTAACACAGGAATTTAAAAGAAGGCTTCAGTTAATTACATTAATAAATAATATTAACTATTATTTAATTAATAATATACCAATATTGGTTTATTAATTACAACATATGACTACACTAAAGTAAGATATTACTAACTCCTGCTACGGAAGGAAGTATAAAGAATCTGTTCTATGATCTCAATTTTCTATGAGAATAAAAATGTTATTAAAATGCCTTAGTTTTTAAGAAGTCATTTAATAACATTTAACATAATTTAAACAAATTAGCATATATCTCATGAACAGGACATGTATAAATCTTAGGCTTCAAAAAGTTTAGGCTTAAAGCCATTTCTGATCATTCTATCCTTCAATGTATTTACATAATTCTCATTTTATTAAATAAAAACATGTTTCAAGTATGGACAACACAGAAAGCAGTAACGAAATTAACAATTTTGTTGAAGAGATAACGTAATATTACACTGCAGCTCTCCACTACATATAAGCTATTTTCTGCAAGGGAAAAGAAAATGTGACTATATGTATATATAATATATATTAAGCACATCATATATGGAATTTACAATGCCTTCAAATTGTTAGGGTAGCCTGAGTATATCCTAAAGCAACCCAGTCACTGGTAATGCAAAATAAACCTTAGAAATGGGTTTGGAAAATCTGTAAGTGCTTATAAAATCAGATAGGATTCAGGCTCAGTTTAAGATGGTGGAATAAGTGACTTACTTGGGCAAGATGGATTTTCTTTTTCGTTTTCACTAGAGTGAGTTACCTTCTTCAAGCATGTTTACTGCTCATGCTTTGGAAGTTGATCAACCTCACATTGAAAAAAAAAATTCTTGGGCTGAAAAGTGATTCTCTTAAGTGGGCTAAGTGCTTGGCTTGACTGTGGGAGGTCCAATTTCAGCGTGTGGTTCTGACTGGTTCCCAAGCCTTGCTGGGAGCAGCAACCACCATGCATTTCTGGGGTGCCCAAAAGTAAAAACAATAAAAGAAAAGATGACCCATTTTACATTTCGACTGGAACATATTAAAGGAGTACTTTTTATCTATTACAAGTGCAACCTGCAGCATTGTTTTAATTATTTTGAAAGAAGGATAAGTTAACCAGGAAAGCAGCTTCACCAACCCTCAACCATTCATACATTTATTGTGAAGTATAATTCACTTCATATCTTTCACTCAGAAATCCCATGTTTTCAGTAGCAGAATCCATCCCTATCTCTGATTAATATCAGCCATGTTCATTTTGGTTAGCGTGAGCTGGAGCATCTGAGTACTAATTGCAATTGTGGTTCAGAAAAAATTGTGTGGGGAACATAATTGATTTAATGATTTTGCTTTGAAGAGAAGAAGCTTAAATGTGCTCAACATTGTATGCCCTTCCAGATTTCGTGGTAGTTGCCAGAATGGCACAGTTTCAGCCAGATGGGAATATGAGATGTTAGTCAGGACTTTCCACTCTTTGTTGTTTCCTTGCTTCATCCTTCCAGCTTGTGCACCCACCATCTTATTGTTTTTTCATGATTTTTTAGAAAAATATTATGGACAAATAAAGCCAAACACCCATTGATATTCTCTTTTGCTCTTTCTTCCATTCACCACTCATTCTCTTCAGTAACCTTAGTTATGTTTTCAGTGTCCATTAGTAGATTTGTTAAATTTTAAATCATTATATTTCACACATGCATGAAATATTCCAATTTCCTTCTGACTCATTTGTCTAATGTAACCCTCTAGTGTTCCTTCCATTTTGTTGCAAGTGAAAAGAGCACATTTGTTTATACAGCTGATGGTGGCCCATTGTGTGTGTACTCTATAGTTTTAATCCAATGAGCTATCTGTATTAATCAGGCAAAGCCACATGTTGGAAACTTTGTTTTCATTTTACAGCTGTTAGCACTAATACTCCAATACATTGATGGTAGATATAACTATGTGATTCACCCGTCGGATTGCTGTTCAAGCAATTATTCTCAGGAGTGACTTCAGTAGACTTTTCCCCAAAGTGGATTTTCAGAGCTAGAGAAATAATACACTGACAGGACATTTGCTCTGTGTGCAATCTATCTGGATTTGATCCCTGGTTCCCCATATTGTCTCCATATCCTCCAGTAGTGATCATTGAGTGCAAAGCCTGTGGTAAGCCCTGAGCACTACCAGGTATCACCCACAAAACAAAACAAAATATACTTTCATGATGCAGGTACCTCCCTTGCCAGTCTTTAACTTTATTTGTGTGTGTGCACATGTGTGTATGTGTCTGTGTGTGCGTGTGTGTGCCCACGTGCATATGCATTTTGCTGGCTTCTCCAACAAGTGATGTTCAGAAAATTGGGTAGTCACATAAAAATGAATATGCCCTTATCTCACACCAGGTAAAAATTAACTCAATATGGATTAAAAACTCAAGCCCATGAGATTAATTGTAGAAAGCAGGAAAAGCACAGCCTGATATTAACTTCAGAGGTGTTTTCAATGATTTAGTTCCATTAGCAAGATAAACAGAAGCAAAAATTAACAAATGATACTCCATCAAACCAAAAGAGTTTCTGTATTATGAGATAAACTGTTGCTAAAAAAAAAAACATCACATTGACGAGCAAATATTAGAACACCATACATATGAGCTACAAAATTCAACAACAATAGCAATAAAACATCAAATATAAATAGGGGAAACAGTTGCATAGACAATTACCTAAAGAAGACATACAGAATGCCTTCAGGAAAACTATAAAACATTCACTATAACTTACCAAGGAAATGAAGATAAAAATATAACAATGGTATATCACCTCATAATAATGAGAAAGGTCTCTATCAAACATACCAGAACTTGTGCTGACAGAATGTGAATTAAAATAAGTGCTCTGTTGTGGGAATATAAACTGTATATAAACCTCTCTAGGGAACATTTTCAACATGTGAAAAGAACATTATCTTACGATATAGCAATTCTGCTACTTGACATAGATTCCAAGAACTCAAAAACACTCATTCGAAAAGAGATGTGCACAGCTATGTTCCTTGCAGTTCTATGAATGACAAGTTAGGCAATAAGTAAGAGCTGGAAGTATTCGATGTGCCCAGTAACTGATGAGTAGATAAAGAAACCTACTTACACAATGAATATCACACCTATGAGAAAGGATGACATCTTGATTTTTGTATCAACGTAGGTGGAAGTAGCAGCCATCATATTAAGCAAACTATGTCAAAATGTGAAAGAAATAGCAAAATATCTCACATATCTGTAGTATAAAAGAAGCAGTCTCTGGTTTGATCCCTGGCGTCCCATATTGTCTCCTGTGCACCACCAGGAGTGATTCCTGAATGCAGAGCAAGGAGAAACCCGTGAGCAGTGTGTGGTATGCACCAACCCCAAAGAAAGAAAGAGAGAGAGAAAAAGAAAGAAAACATATAATAGAAATAAAAAGTAATTAGTTAAAGCAAACTCATTGCACTTAAAGTGAAAGAGTTCATTAAATGATTAATAATAGTTCAGGAAACACTGTGCCTCGCATCTTCACACTGACTGGGCGCATGTTGTGGTTATCATCCTTCTTTGCTAGACAGGAAACTGGAAATCAGAAAACTGTCAAAGGTTTAATATAGCAAATATGTGACAAGGCCAAGAAGTGGAACACTGAGCTTCTGATTCTCAGCCAGTTTTCTCCCTCAACAACAGGATTCCCTGGATCTTTTTTTTTTTTTTTATTATACCACCATGAGACATACAATTACAAAGGTGTTCATAATTGGTTCTTGGTAATACAATATTCCAGCACCCATCCCTCCACCAGTGCCCCATTTCCACCACCAATGTACCCCTCCCCCCCTCCCACCCCCAGGCTGCCTCAATAGCAGGTACCCCCATTTCCTCTCTCTCTCTCTCTCTCTGTCTCTGCATCTCTCTCCCTCTTATTTTATACATCGTGGCTAGCCCTGCAGATATTTAGGGTTTATCACTTAAGTCTCTTTGTGTATATTCAATGGTGACTTTTAATCTGCCATTACCATTTCCCATATTTAGTAAAACACTGGTATCTATTTATATCCTATTAATGAATGCAGTCATTCTATATCTGTCCTTTTCCTTCTGACTAATTTCACTCACATAGTGAAATATGTGATAGTCTCTATGTCCATCCATTTGCAGGTAAATTTCATAATTTCATCATTTCTGACAGCTGCATAGTATTCCATAGTGTAGATGAACCACAGTTTCTTTAGTCAGTCCTCTGTTCTCGGGCATTTAGGTTGTTTCCAGATTCTAGCTATAGTGAATAGCACAGAGATGAATAAAAAGTACAGATAGTGTTTCTGCTATGTGTTTTCGGTCTCTCGGGTCTATTCCCAGGAGTGCTGTTGCTGGATCAAATGGGAGCTCAATATCTAGTTTTTGGAGGAATGCCCATATTGTTTTCCAAAAGGGCTGGACCAGTCGGCACTCCCACCAACAGTGGATCAGAGTCCCTTTTTCCCCACATCCACACCAGCACCGGTTGTTCTTGCTGTTTTGGATGTGTGCCAGTCTCTGTGGTGTGAGATGGTACCTCATTGTTGTTTTGATTTACATCTCCCTGATGATTAAAAATGAAGAGCACTTTTTCATATGCCTTTTGGCCATTCGAATTTCTTCTTTGTGGAAGTTCTGTTCATTTCTTCTTCCCATTTTTTGATGGGGTTGGCTGTTTTTTTCTTGTGAAGGGCTACCAGTGCCTGATATATTCTGGATATTAACCCCTTGTCAGAATTGGGAATATCCTTTCCCACTCTGTGGATTGTCTTTGTATCTTGGTCACCGTTTCTTTTGAGGTGCAGAAGCTTTTCAATTTTATATAATCCCATTTGTTTATCTTTGCTTCCATTTGCTTGGTCAGTGGTGTGTCGTTTTTAAAGATACTTTTAGTTTCGATTCTTAGAGCATTTCTCCTATGTTTTCTTCAATGTACCTTATAGATTCATGTCTGATGTTGAGATCTATAATAAATTTTGATCTGACTTTTGTGCATGGCGTTAGAAGGAGGTCTGAGTTCATTTTTTTACACATAGTTGCCCAGTTTTCCCAGCATCATTTGTTGAAGAGACTTTCTTTGCTCCACTTAATATTTTTTGCTCCTTTATTGAAGATTAAGTGATTGTATATTTGAGAGTGTGTTTCAGGATATTCAGTTCTATTCCATAGGTCTACGGGTCTGTCTCTATACCAATACCACACTGTCTTAATTACAACTGCTCTGTAGTAGAGCTTGAGGTTGGGGAAAGTGATACCTCCCATCTTCTTTTTCCCAAGGATTGCTTTAGCTATCCGTGGGGGGTTTATTATTCCATACAAATTTCAGGAGTGTTTGTCCAATTTCTTTGAAGAACATCATGGGTATCTCTATAGGGAACACATTGAATCTGTATAAAGCTCTAGGGAGTATTACCATTTTGATAATGTTAATCCTTCCAATCCATGAGCAGGGAATGTGTCTCCATTTCCTCATGTCTTCTTTTATTTCCTGAAGTAGCGTTTTGTAGTTTTCTTTGTAGAGATCCTTTACATTCTTTGTCAAACTGATTCCTAGGTATTTGATTTCCTGCTGCGCAATTGTGAATGGATTAGTTTCTTTAATGTCCCTTTCTTCTCTTTCACTGTTTGCATATAGGAAGGCCATTGACTTTTGGGTGTTGATTTTGTACCCTGCCACTCTACTATAGGATTCCCTGGATCTTTAGCCTGAGGAAATGCCTACTGTTTCCCCTTTTTGAGAAGATGGCATCTTCTTAATCAAATATGTAACTTCTAAATGAGAAAATGATTTCATAAGTGGAAATATTCAACTTGGGACACAAATCTGAAATTCCCCTGTCTGCCTATTCAGCTTTGTAGAGTAGTTGGCATGGTTATTAAATCATTAGATAAATATTTCTTGAATACCTATTTTCTGCCATGCACTTTGAGAGGCATTAAGGATATGTGAGTCAACAACTGAAAATTTATGATATAGTAGAACTTATTCCCATTGATGATGGGGAGTCAAAGTAAGCAATAAACTTACTTAAGCAGGTTATAGCATCTGTCAGAAAATGATGACTATTGTGAGATAAATGAGAGCAAAGTCATGAGATTGAAAATGCCGGATATTGTTACAATTCCATAAACCCTATTGGATATTTTTCTGGGATTTTTGTTACATTTGTGCAGCTTGGGAAAAGTGAGACTTAGTAAGATAAATGTAATTTCCAGAGCTGCATAATAGGTAGTAGAACAAAGAGCCACTAGGAAGTGACAGGGTTGTTGTCTGTCCCATGTCCTACCGACAACCCAGTCACCATTGGTTCCAACTCGCAATCCTAGTATTCTCAGCTTTATCTCAGTCGAACATATTCAGTCATTTTCTGGGTGTTTATATCTTACTCAGCTATCCCTAAATATATATAGGCTGTGCTTCCAGTTTTGTGTTGGGTAATTTCCAATGATTACAATACTGTAGGGTTTCTCTGTTACTTTATAGATCAAATATAATCTTTGAACCCTTTTGTTCAAATTCATTTGCTTGTTTCCTCAGTCTTCCTGGTTCAATTTATGCAGTTTTATCCTATGTTCCAACTACTTTATTTTCCTTGTCAGCTTATTCCCTGCCACCAATTTGTTGATTGTTAAATCCATAATCTCTTTTCTTTCCCTCTTATTTTTCACAGTAGCTTTATCATTACCATGCTATTTTGAATTTGCCTTCCATCACTTAACCTGGATAATGAGTGTTCTGACTAATCAGTTCTCCTCTCACGTGCTTTCAATTTGTTCTGTTCCGATGAATGAATCTTAGGTCTCTGGAGACCTAGCCTCCAGATATTATATGAACACCTTCCAAAACATCCCTTATGAACTCTGACCTGTCGTAGACAGGTGAGATACCAAGCTGGCCAGTTAAAATCTTTACGTTCTTCATCAGCCCTATCACTAGTGCTCTAAAATCTCCACTAAATGATTAAAACTGTTATATTTACCAGGGAAGGAATAGGAAGAGGAAGGGGAAAAGGAAAAAAGAGAGAAAGAGAAGGGAAAAGAGAAGGGAAACAAGGGGAGGAGAGCATAGGGAAGGGGAGAGAAGGGAAGGATAAAGAGAAGAGAAAGGAAAGAAAAGGGGAAAAAGAAGGAAAGTATAAATGAACAAATAAAGGAACAAAATAATGAAGGAAATAATTAGATCAAAAGTTTGTCTTCCTCATTCCATTTCGCTGTTGCTGCTGTTCTGAGCGGTAGTGCCCACATTGAGTGGCTGTAAACAACAGTCGTCTATTATTTCTCTGAGTTACGACTCAGTGGCTCTCCCCCTGCAGCCTGGAGGCCATATGAGTGCTCATGAGGCAGCGGCTCCCTCAGGGCTGTGTGACTCCACGTGCCTGGTAGCGTGCACAGACACTTAGAGCCCTACTTCTCCAAGTGTCTGTCATCCTCCATTAGGCCAGAGGGGGGATTTTTTAGAGCATGGAATTCTTAGATTTCCAGAAAAGGTAAAATGGAATCTGTGACATACTTTCAGGCCTGGCTTCAGCAGTGGGAGTTATTTCTGCTACACTCTACTTGTCGAAAAAAACCTAGTTTCAGCGGAAAGAAAAATAGATTTTAATGTCAGTAATAGGCAAGGTCCTGTCACAAAGGTACACACAGTCCCAACCACCTATGGCCCTTGGACATCTCTGAATCTCTCGGGCATCTGGGGTCCTTCCTGTCTAGGAATAGGTGAGTATGTGACATTTCTAATATAAGCCCATCCTCTGCAGTAATCTCTTCTGTCTCTTCAGGGACATCCTGTCATGACTTTTTTTAATTTTTTTTTTTTTTTTTTTGCTTTTTGGGTCACACTCGGCAATGCTCAATGCTCAGGAGTTACTCCTGCCTCTGCACTCAGGAATTACTCCTGGCGGTGCTTGGAGGATCATATGGGATGCCAAGAATCCAACCCAGGCCGGCTGTCTACAAGGCAAACGCCCTACCACTATGCTATCGCTCTGCCCCTCCCCCTTGTCATGATATTATTGTTTTCCTCACCATCATTTAATCACTTGACATCCCGTTATTCATCGAACCCATCCCAGGATCCTTGACAAGAACTCTTCCGTGCGTGGTCACTGGCTTGCCCTCACACTCCTGTTTTCAATATGGCTTCAGTCTTTGGTTCTTATACATGCCAGCCCTCTAACTGATTCTCCTTATTCTCTTACAGTCCTCTTCAGTTACTTCACTCATTCCTTAAAATTATTTTCTTTCTACCCCCTTCTCCATTCCTTAAAAACTTGCATAATTTTATCTTCCGCATTCTTACTTGGTACTCTCTTGAGATCATAGTATTTGCTCTCGGTTACTCTACCAGCTTTATGGCATGCTCATGTGTGTTCCATAGTTTCTAAAATGTTTTCAAGCGATAGTGAGCCCAGGCATCTAAGAGGAACCCTTCTCAACACACTCTATGTTGACCTTTCTTTCCTCTCTCATTTTCCCCATCTCCACATCTGTGCATATTTAGAATTGCTTCCTGATAAACTTTGTGTACCAAACTCCTGGTCTCCAGTCTACTCTGGAAGAACTCAAACCCAAAGTTTTGATAGTTTGGTTTACTAGAGTTTAGTCTTTATCTACTTCCTTAAGTTGTATCCTTGTCTCATATGTGGATCACTTTAGGAATTCTTACCTTCTCTCTCTGACTTAAACCTGTCCCTTCACAATTTATTCTAGATACCCCAAAACAAATAAACCTTACAAATCAGAGCTTATCATTAGGCTTTAGAAGGCTTTACTCATTTATTTTTGATTTGTGTGTTTGTTTGTTTATTCATTCATTCATACATTCATCTACCTACCTATTTATTATTCATTCATTCACTTATTTATTCACTCATTCATTTATCTACTTAATTATTTATTTGTTTATGTGTTTGTTTATTTATTTATTTTTCATTTTGGGTCACACCCAGCAATTCTCAGAGATTACTCCTGACTCTGCCCTCAGGAATTACTCCTGGCAGTGCTCTGGGAACAATATGGGATGTTGAGGATCAAACCCGGTCGGCCACATGCAAGGCAAAGGGTTCTCCCCCACTGTACTATCCCTCCAGCCCCTAAAGTTTTAAAAGGTTACTAAAACCTAATACACTAGTATTAAAAGTTTCAGTAAAAGAAATCCAAACTTCTTAAAGTGACCTTGAGGAACATTGATTATCTCAACCGTTACCTAGCCAGACTCAATGTCCACTCTATCTACACTATTTTTAATGTTTATTTTTATATTTTGTTGAATCACTGACAGTTAGAAGGCTGTTCGTAATTGGGTTTCTGTCACAAGTTCCAACACCCATCCCTCCAGAGTGCACGTTTTCCACCACCAATTTGCCCCTTTACCCTCCTGACACTCCCCAGCCCTTCTGCCAGCCGACTCTGTGTCAGGCACTGTCCTTCTTTCTCCCCTTCTCTATCCCTTTGGGCACTATGGGTTGCAGTACAAATACTGAGAGGTTACCATGTTTGTTCCCTTACCTACTCTGCCCTCAGTTTTTATTCAGTGGTCGTTTACCACTATCTTCTTCATACTGGTCCCTTCCCTATCCCAAATACCTTGTACCCAAGAGGTTGAAGCGGGCTTCCAACCATGTACCAAACCTCCTGGCTTTTATTTCTACTGTCCTTGAGTATTGGTGTCATAGTGTGTTTTTTACACCCACAAATGAGTGCAATCATTCGTGTGTCCCTCTCCCTCTCACTCATTTCACTCAGTGTGACACTCTCCATGTCCATCCATTTATAGGCAAATTTCATGACATCATTCTTCCTGACAGCTGTGTAGTATCCTATTGTGTAGATGTACCATAGTTTCTTTAACCAGTCATCTGTTCTCAGACACTCGGGTTATTTTCAGATTCTGGCTACTAGAGATAGTGCTACAATAAACACAGAAGTGCAGCTGATGTTTTTGCTGTGTTTGTTTTTGAGGCATATTAACAGGAGTGGTACTGCTGAGTTATATAAGAAGCTCAATTTGTAGCTTTTTTGAAGAATACCCGTATTGTTCTCCATAAAGATTAAACCAGTCAGCATTTTCACCAACAATGAAGGAGAGTCCTGTAGTCCCAGCATCTATGCCAGCACTGGTTGTTTTTGTTTTTTTGGATGTGTGCCAGTATCAGTGGTGTGAGATGATACCTCATTGTTGTTTTGATTTGCATCTCCCTGATGGTAAGCATTGTAGAGCATTTTCTCATTTGTCTTTTAGCCATTTGTATTTCTTCTTTGAGAAAGTTTCTGTTCATTTCTCCCTATTTTTTGATGGAGTTGGATGTATTTTTTCTTGTAAATTTCTACCAGTGCCTCATATATTTTGGATATTAACCCCTTATCAGATGGGTATTGGGTCAATATCCTTTCCCAGTCTATGGACTATCTTTATATGTTGATCACTGTTTCTTTTGGAGAAGAGAAGCTTCTTAGTTTCATGTAGTCCCATTTATGTTTGCTTCCACTCACTTGGTCTGTGGTATCTCATCTTTGACAATGCCTTTAGTTCAGTGTCATGGGAGATCTGCCCATGTTTTGCTCTATATACATTACGGATTGAGGTCTGATATTAAGGTATTTAATTCATTTTGATCTGACTTTTGTGCATGGTGTTAGACGTTTAAGTTCATTTTCTTGCATGTAGCTATTCAGTTTTCCCAGCACCCGGCACTGTCTAAGGGCATGTGTTCTTTCTGATCCCTGAAACTTTGTTAAAGTACACCAAATTTAAACTGACTTATATTTGTAATCATATTCCCTAAGTTTTAAGCAATTTAAAAATGATCATTTAATTCGTTTTAATATTTCTAATACTTGGAGTAAATGTCAATCATATAGAAAGATTTTAATGAATGTAGATCAGTTCCCTCAAAGCTGATCAGCACTTTTCATGAGCATACACTTTCTAAGTGGTTGTAGCTATAAAAATACAATATATTAATAGAATGTTTTATTTAAATGTTGAAAATATTAGGGGTATTTAACCATAATATCCTAAGTATATATAATTCAAAGGATTGTACTCTCTTTAAATTTGTGTTATCATCTACTTTTTAATGATTGTAAGAATTGACACTTGGCTAGTATAAACTATAAGCCAAATATGTTTTATATATCTTATATGTGGTAAGTCACTTAGTTCATGATAATCCTGAGAGATAACATTTTTTAAGATCACTTGATTCATCAGATGTTTATTGAGTGCACTTTACCCAGGCACCAGACTGTCCTTAGAGGAATGGGTAAAGATGTGTGGGACCTAGAAAATCTTTGAGAGATAACTTATATATTCCCATTTTATAGATGAAGAAATTGATCTTTAGAGGCTTGATTTGCCCTATGCCATAGCTCTAAATAAATGGTAAAACTGTGATTTTTTTTGTTTTTGTTTTTGTTTTTGGGTCACACCCGGCAATGCTCAGGGGTTTCTCCTGGCTCTGCACTCAGGAATGACTCCTGGCGGTGCTCGGGGACCATATGGGATGCCGGGATCGAACCCAGGCTGGCATGGGCCGGCCGTGCAAGGCAAACGCCCTACCCACTGGGCTATCACTCCGGCCCGGTAAAACTGTGATTTAGACTCACTAAATCTGGCACCAGAGACCTTGTATATTATACAGAGTATTAAAATACTTAGTGCATGTAAAGCTCTATAATAGAGCCTGAAATACTGTATAATATATAATAGTTATTGTAACTGTTTTTATGAGTACATTAAATATTATTTTTTATCATTCATTTTAAATTAAGTCATAATTTTTACTCAAAAAGGTAGAATTTTGCTTTAAATTGGGTCATAGTTTTTAATCCTACCATGCAAATCATTATCTTTTTTTACTACTATAGTAGTCTATTGCCTGATCCTATAATAACTGTTAAAGGATATAACAGTTATATCCTATAGTTATATAGAATATATATATAATATAATAGTTATATCCTATAACAGTATATTACAACAGATAATAAGCTGTTAATCAATTTTTTTATCTTTCACTCATACCACTGTGAGCTTTTCATTCATGCACTAATAGTTCTTCTGGTAATTAAAGTAATATTTTAGAGCTAGACTTCTGGGCACAAGCATTATGCATTAGAGGCTTTGAATATTTTCATGATAATTTATGTACCTCAGAGGCATTATATCATAACTATGTTAATAGTTTTATAGTGTCTTAATGCAGTATTTCCCGTTGTGAAAAAACTTCTTTCTATTAATACTAGCTTTTCCCAAAGGTTCTACACAAGTAAATCTCATTCCGTATCAGTATGAAAGACATAAATATTTAAAGTGTTTTCATGTATGCCCAACATAGCTGCATCCCTAAACCTGGCAACTCCCTCTTAGACATTGTTCTCCTCAAGCTATATATTCTCAAATTTCCCTCAGAGATCTCTGGTTTGACCAAATTGCTAGACTCACATCCATCTGAGTCATAGTCTACTAAATACATCCCATTGTGCTAGTTCCTCTTAAATTAGAGATTCCAGACATGGCCCAACAGCGCAGGCCACTGAGGGGCTATCGCTTTCCTGGACTAACACATCTATTTACAGCTCTAAAGCCTAAGGTCACATTAGCATTTTTGGCACCAAAATACATTGTCAGCTCATGTTTGCTTGATGTCAGCTAAATCTTTCATGACTTATTCACACGAACCCCCATGAAGTCAGGATTCCCACATCCTGTGCTGATGTTGATAATAGTATACAGCTAAGCATACATATTTACATAGATGCTGATTAAAGTTTAACTCACTTAGGTTTCTTGTTCCAAAATGCGGGAACAGTTCTGATTTACATGATTATTACCTTTATGCTTACTATATCTTTATTCGCATCATTAATAAAGATAGAGACTAAAACAAGGTCAAGTGCAGGCTCTTTTGCTGTATAATGAGAGTCCTTTGGTTGCTAGCAAATAATCCGTTGGTGGCTAGATGGTTCTTCAGGCAGCTGTGGGGATGCGTGAGCAGCTGGGAGTCCAAGTATCTTAACTTTTAACAACATTCATCTGTCTTACTTCTAGGTGGTCTTTTTAGAGGCATCTATAATTAAGGCATTATTACATTTATTCCATAAATTATTACTGAGTGATTTTATAATTATCTTTAAAAATAGTGATTTTAACCTAGGTTTAATTACTATCCTTATTTCCTAAGTTTATGCAAATGAGCATATTAAATCTTATGATGATTAAATGTTTGTACTTACTAACTTTTCTATGAAATTAACAGTTCCTCATAGAAAAAACTTGTATATAGCCATTTTTTTTTGGTAGGCTAGCATAGTAACTTGATAGGTCAATAGTTATTTCTGGGACTAGAGAGATTTTTCAGGGGTTAAGATAGTCAAGTAGTCAACCTAGTTCAAACCTGGCACATCAGGTCCAAGCAACACTATATCCTCAGGCCTTAGCATGTAATTACCAGTTGGTTGACTAAGAATCACCAGATGGGGACCAAGCTCCCTGAACACCACTTGGGGAGATGCCCCCAAACTATTATTTTAACACCCAAGTAAAATAATAAAATAAAAATATTCTTAGATCTCCTCTATATACTTTCTGAAATCACCAAGATTTAGCCTCTGCTATAAAAATTAATTATTGCCACTAGAGATATAGTACAGTGAGTAGTGAGTGCACTTGCCTTGCATGCGGCCAAGCTAGGTTCAATTTCTGGCACTTCAGGGATCCCTGAAGCCTGTCAGGAGTGATCTCCTATGCCCAAAGCCAGGTGTAAGCCGTTTAACACTACAAAGTGTGTCCCCAAAACCAAAATTAATAGTTTGATTAAAATTTGTTATCATCTATACATAGTTTAGCAATACCTAATAGTCAGGAAAAGTGGAGATGTTTACTCATACCCTAAAACTGGTATTAGGGAAATTATGTCAAGAAACTTCTGAGTCTTCGTTTCCATCCTTGCCTATAACCATTCCTGGGTACAGAATAGCTCCTAATGCTAAGCTTCAGTTTAATTCCTTTGAGCTATTGTATGGTAGGTCCCTTTGTAACAACAGGCTTCTTTTTTACTTTTTCTTAATTTTATTTTTTTAAGTATTTAATTATACCACTGTGAGATATACAATTACAAAGATATACAATTAAAAAGTTCATATTTGGGTTTTGGTCATACAGTGTTCCAGCACCCAGCCTTCACCAGTGCCCATCTCCCACCACCAATGTCCCCGGTTCCCTCCCCTTCCCCAGCCCGCCTCCATGGCAGGTTCTTTATTTCTTTCCCTCTCGCTCTCTTTCTCTTTTCCTTCCCTTCCAGACTATGGATTACAGAACATACATTAAATCCTTGCCATATGTATCTTTTTGCCTCTATATGCTCAGTTCTAGGTTGGCATTAGTACCCTGGACAATTGTTAGCACACTGTTCCATTTTCTGTCTTACCTAGCCTCTGACTCCCACACATTTGTGATAATTTCCACCTTTGACAAGACCTCCTGATACAAGGTCATGTTTCACTTGAGCTTGGATATTGGTATCATAATATGTACATATATATTTATGTCATGCAAATAAATGCAGTCATTCTGTATCTGTCTCTCTCCTTCTGGCTAATTTCACTCAACATAATCTTCTCCATGTCCATCCATTTATAGGCAAATTTTATAATTTCACCTTTCCTAACAGCTGCATAGTATTCCATTGTGTAGAGGTACCAAAGCTTCTTTATCCAGTCATCGATTCTAGGGCACTCTGGTTGTTTCCAGATTCTGGCTATTGTGAATAATGCTGCTATGAATATAAAAGTAGGGATGGTGTTTCCACTGAGTATTTTTGGCTTCCCAGAGTAGATTAGCAGGAGTGGTATGGCTGGGTCAAATGGGAGTTCAATTTCTAGTCTTTGGCGGAATGTCCATATTGTTTTCCAGAAAGGCTGTACCAGCCGGCATTCCCACCAACAATGGATGAGTGTCCCCTTTTCCCCACATCCACGCCAGCACTTGTTGTTCTTGCTCTTTTGAATATGTGCCAGTCCGTGGTGTAAAGTGGATATCTCATTGTTGTTTTGAATTTGCATCTCTCTGATGATTAGTGATGATGAGCATTTTTTCATATGTTTTTGGCCATTCGAATTTCTTCCTTGTTGACGTTTCTGTTCATTTCTTCTCCCCATTTTTTGATGGGGTTGTTTGTTTTCTTCTTGTAAAGTTCTACCAGTGCCTGATATATCCTGGATATTAACCCCTTATCAGATGGGTTTGGGTGAATATTCTTTCCCATTCTGTGGACTGCCTTTGTATCTTAGTCACTGTTTCTTTTGAGGTGCAGAAGCTTTTTAGTTTCATGTAGTCCCTTATGTTTATCTTTTCTTCTAGTTGCTTTGTTAGTGATGTTTCACCTTTGAAGATGCCTTTAGCTTCAATGTCATGGAGGGTTTTTTTTTTTTGCTTTTTGGGTCACACCCAGCAATGCTCAGGGGTTACTTCTGGCTCTACACTCTGGAATTAATTCATATGGGATTCCGGGATCGAACCCGGGCGGGAATGGACCGTCCTCGTGCAAGGCAAACACCCTACCCACTGGGCAACCGCTCCAGCCCCTGTTGTGGAGGGGTTTTTCCTATACTTCTACTTCAATGTACTTTATGGATTTAAGTCTGATATTGAGATCTTTAATCCATTTGATATGATTTTTGTGCATGGTGTTAGACACAGGTCCAAATTCATTTTTTTACATGTCGCTGCCCAGTTTTCCCAACATCACTTGTTGAAGAGGCTTTCCTTACTCCATTTTGGACTCTGCACCTTTATCAAAGATTAAATGATCATGTGTTTGAGGTTGGGTGTCAGGATACTCAATTCTATTCCATAGGTCCACAGGTCTGTTTTTATTTCAATACCATGCTGTTTTAATTACTACTGCCTTGTAGTACAGTTTGAAGTTGGGAAAGGTGATGCCTCCCATCTTCTTTTTCCCGAGGATTGCTTTAGCTATCCTTGGGGGTTTATTGTTCCATACAAATTTCAGGAGCGTTTGGTCAATTTCTTTGAAGAATGTCATGGGTATCCTTATAGGGACTGCATTGAATCTGTACAGAGCTCTAGGGAGTATTACCATTTTGACAATGTTGATTTTCCCTATCCATGAGCAGGGAATATGTTTCCATTTCCTTGTGTCCTCTTTTATCTCTTGGAGCAGTGATTGTCTTGTGGCTTTCTTTGTACAGGTCCTTTTCACACTGGGTTAAGTTGATTCCTAGGTATTTGATTTTCTGTGGCACAATTGTGAATGGAATCATTTCCTTAATATCCCTTTCTTCTGTTTTGTTATTTGTATATAGGAAAGCCACCGACTTTTGGGTGTTGATTTTGTATCCTGCCATTCTACTATATGTGTTTATTGTTTCTAGGAGTTTTTTGGTAGAGAGTTTAGGGTTCTCTAGGTATAATATCATGTCATCTGCGAATAATGATAGCTTGACTTTTTCCTTGCCTATCTGGATGCCCTTGATGTCTTTTTTCTTCTCTGATTGCTATGGCAAGTACTTCCAGTACTATATTGAATAAAAGAGGTGAGAGTGGGCAACCTTGTCTTGTCCCTGATCTCAGGGGAAGGCTTTCAATTTTTCCCCATTTAGAATGATGCTCGCTGTGGGCTTTTGGTAGATGGCTGTAACTATCTTGAGGAAAGTCCCTTCAGTTCCCATTTTCTGGAGGGTTTTAATCATGAGCAGGTGCTGGATCTTGTCAAATGCGTTCTCTGCGCCTTTTGATAGGATCATATGGTTTTTATTTTTTCTTTTATTGATATGATGTATTATGTTGATTGACTTGCGAATGTTGAACCATCCTTGCATTCCCAGGATGAATCCTACTTGGTCGTGGTGTATAATCTTCTTGATGAGTCTTTGGATTCTGTTTGCTAGTATTTTGTTGAAGATCTTAGCATCCGTGTTCATCAGGGATATTGGTCTGTAGTTTTCTTTCTTTGTGTTGTCTCTCCCTGCTTTGGGTATCAGGGTGATATGTGCCTCGTAGAAGCTGTTTGGGAGTGTTTCTGTTTCTTCTATTTCCTGGAAGAGCTTGAAAAGGACTGGCATTAGGTTAATAGTTTGGTAGAGTTCACTAGTGAATCCGTCTGGACCTGGGCTTTTGTGTTTGGGCAGACTTTTAATTACTGAACAACAGACTTCTTATCAGACTACTAAGAGTTCTAAATTAACTAAGGATGTCATTCATTCAGGACATCTTCAGCAGGCAGTTGAAGAATATTGAAATGCTGTTGGGTGTTACCAAAAACCCTGGAAAATTGGATCACTGTCCAATATACTGCCTCTTAAATATAAAAGGCTTTACTAAGTTATATATTTTGGATTTTTAAACACTTGATTTTTTAAAAATTTTTTTTTTTGCTTTTTTGGGGGTGGGGTCATAACCAGCGATGTTCAGGAGTTACTCTTAGTTCTTCACTCAGGAATTACTCCTAGCGATGCTCGAGGACCATATATGGGATGCCAAGGGATCGAATCCGGGTAGGCCACATGCAAGGCAAATGCCCTACCCTATGTACTATTGCTCCAGCCCCTATTTTGAATTTTTTAAGCAATCTATATTAAGTAGAAGAAGGTACTCTACTTACGTTAGAAAGCATTAAAATATTAACAAAAGATTGCCTTGATTATGTCAATGAGAATAATTGTTGTTTTGAAAGTCAACACAAAAATAGCAAAAATTAAAAGTTTCCGATTATTAAAATGCTAATTGAGTTATTTAACACTTTTTCTTTCTCAAGGGTGCTCATTGGTTCTCCTTCAGTTGGTCAGCCCAAGAATAGAACTGGAGATGTCTATAAGTGTCCGGTTGGGAGAGGCGAATCATTACCTTGTGTGAAGTTGGATCTACCAGGTATGTAAAGTAAAAAATGTTAACATCTGTCCCTAAACATGCCCAGTGTTTCCACTTGGACTAGATTTCAAGCAACTAAAATATAAAGAGGTAAGTCTACAAACATCCTTCACTTCTTATATTTAAATTAGCATTGAATGCCATTTATTTATTTATCTACTTATTTTTTATACCACTGTCTACTTATTTTTATACAATTACAAAACTGTTCATGATTGGGTTTCAGACTTACAGTGTTCCAGCACCCATCTCTCCACCATTGCACATTTCCCACCACCAGTGGTCCCTGATTCCCATCCCTCCCCTAGCCTGCCTTTATTGCAGGCACCTTGCTGCCCTGCCCCTTTCTCTCTCTGCAGTAGTACGGCAGGTTCACCTTGCATGTAGCTGACCTGGGTTTGATCCCCAGCACATGAGGTACCCCAAGTACTGCCAGGAATCATTCCTGAGTGCAGAGCCAGGTATAACCCTGAGCATTGCTATTTAATGTGTAATGCTAATGTCCACATCTCTATGCATATAAGGGCTCACATGCCTTTTAAAAGCAAATAAAAACTGTAAGATTAAAAATGATAAACATCTATAAAAGCTTATGATAAACATCTATAAAACCTTAATAAATCATGCTATTTCTGAGTCATCCTTTGTGTGGCCCAAAACCCAAAACAATGAAAGATAAAAATAATAAAGTTTCCCCTACACATACACAGCTCAGGTCATCTTGTACTTGGAAAGAACTCACATGCGAATACGTAAACTTTTCATTTGGAATTCTGCTTTCCCAGACCCCTTCCCTCACTTAGCAACTGCTGCTGTTGCCCCAATTACTACTCTTGATTTCACCAAGACAGTAAGACTAATGTTTTATCTGAGAAAATCACTTGATCACTTGAATCCCGTTATTCATCGATTTGCTCAGCGGATGCCAGTAACATTTCCATTGGACCCTATCACGTGCCAATGTAGCCCAATGGCATCCGTGGTTGATTCAGGAATACGAAGAGCCTCAAAACGTTCCTTCAGGCTCTTTACAAGGAAGTCTGACTATCTTGTAGGTGGGCGGCCATGTGATCTTTTGACATCCCATGGGATCCAGTCGGTAATGGCTCTAGTCCAGCAGTTGTCTCCAAATCGCATTACATGTCCAGCCCATCTGATTTTCGATGCCTTGGCAAAGCGAGACAGCATCCCTGATTCTGGAATAGCGATGAAGGTCAGAACTCCAGATTCCTTCTCTCACTTGAGTGAGGCATGATATTCCAAGCATAGCTCTTTCGATGCCTCTCTGGGAGACCCGAATAGCATTCTCATCCTGCTTTCGTAGGGGCCCAGGTCTCTGAGGCGATATGTTAATGCAGGGAGAATGGGTGGAGTCAAAGAGATGTTCCCGGAGCCGGAGGTTCTTTGTCCTTTTTAGCTATTTCTTCGATGCCTTTGAAGGCATTCCATGCTGCTCTCTTCCTCCTGCGCAGCTCAGGTTTTAGGTCGTTTATCATGTTGATTTCTCAACCTAGGTACACATAACTGCTGCATTCAGAGATGTTTGTTCCATTGAGAGTGAATGGGGCCTCTGGAACTAGTTCATTCTTCATTAATATTGTTTTCTTTAGATTCAGCTGTAGACCTATCTTTCCACATTCTCGGTCGAAGTCAGCCAGCATTTGTGCTGCTTGGCTAATGTTTGGTGTTATTAGAACGATGTCATCAGCAAAGCGGAGGTGGTGTAGTTGCCGACCATCTATCTTCACTCCCATTCCTTCCCATTCTAATTGTCGCATGATGTTCTCAAGGGTGGCACTGAAGAGTTTTGGTGAAATGGTATCACCCTGTCGAACCCCTCTTTTCACATTAATGATCACTTCTTTGTAGAATGGTGAGATCCTGGTGGTGAATCCGTAATACAGCTCACGAAGGATCTTGATGTATTGGGTTTGAACACCCTGTTTGGCTAGGGCTTCGATGACTGCTTCAGTCTCCACAGAATCAAAGGCTTTCTGTAAATCAATGAACGTGAGACAGAGCGGCATCTTGTGCTCCCTACAAACCTCGATGAGCTTGGTTACTGTGTGGATATGGTCGATTGTGCTGAATCCTTTCCGGAAGCCTGCTTGCTCGCATGGTTGTCCTTCATCTAGTGTTCTGCTAATTCTGTTCAGGATGACTTGTGTAAACAGCTTGTAGATGACGGACAACAGGCAGATGGGGCGATATTATCTGAGAAAATAATCTAGTAATAACCTTTTATTTAAAGAATAGATAAGATTTCCCTCCAGTTTATGCCTTTTTTTTCTTGCTTTCCAAAGCCTAAAATAGCTGTTTCATGCTTACTTTACCGTTCCTTAGAGTTTATCATTGCTGTTTGCAGAAACGTCATTATGATAGAAGTTATTCCTCCATTAATGGTTATTGGAATAGACCTTCCATGTTGGCCTGGAGATATAAGCTATATCAAGAAGAGTAAAGTAGTTTCTGAAGTACTAACTGATGCAAGAATGCTATTTCTGAGTCAATCTTTGTGTAAAATTTTCTAATCCACATGATTCTATGCCATTGTAGAGATATATCTTAGCTCCAGATGCTTTCAAAACCCACCAGGATAAACTCAGAGAAAAATATCAGTACTTGGATAAAGAAGTCCATGTGGCCAGTCAGGAATCTCTTTTCTGTTCCCCTCTTTAAATGAATATATAGCCTCAAGGTAGGAAGAACCTTTTAGGCATGAACAGTGAGACAAGTCTTTCTCTAACTTGAGTACTGTTCCTTCAAATATTTCAACATACTGCGAAGAAGGATTTAGGCATTTTGGCTTTTCCTCTGCAACATATTTTTTGAATTGGAAGTGGAACTTCTTGCCAGTTTTGCCAGGTTGGCATGATTCAGGCCCCAAATATATACTGGAAGTGTCAATGTATTCCCTTCATCACGTTTCTCTCATCCAAACTTCCCAACCACAGTTCTCATCTTGTTCCAGTTCTTCATAACATTCTGCATATTCCCATGATGTCAAAAATAATGGTCAGAGAAAACCTTATATTTGGTGTTTATTTTCTAGTCTTGTGCCCATTTTAACTCTTCTTGCCAGAAATCTTGTTTCATCATATTTGTCTTAATGAACAAAAATGTGTGAAAAGCAATCCCACATTCCCACACTGCCTTGATAGTGCTAAATTCTTTTTACAGTTCAGTAAAGCTATTTGAAATAGGGATCCAGACAAAGTTTCTGGGACCGAAGCCAGATTTCCAGTCTTAGTTTGACCGTTATATTCTTTAAAAATTACTTTGATGACTCTTTTGTTGAGCCAAAGAAGAATGTGCTACATACAACATGAGCAATGTCAATAGAATGTGTTAATGAGAAGACAGTTTCACTTTGTTTTACAATCTCATACAATTTTGTTCTTTTATTTTAGTGAATACATCAATTCCCAATGTCACAGAAGTAAAGGAGAACATGACATTTGGAGCAACTTTAGTCACTAACCCAAATGGAGGGTTTCTGGTAAGTAAGGAAGAAGAATGATAGTTAATAAGTCAGGAATGCTATCATCATAAGGTTTTATATATGTTTATCATTTTTAATCTTACATTTTTTATTTGCTTTTAAAAGGCATGTGGGCCCTTATACGCATATAGATGTGGACATTTGCATTACACAACTGGGATCTGTTCTGATGTCAGCTCCACATTTCAAGTTGTGAACTCCATTGCCCCTGTTCGAGGTATGGATTTTATGCAACATCCTTGCATGTTTGAAAAAAGTCTAAGTAATGAATGAGATGTATGTATACACAGGGGCATACCAAAAGCTTGAAGCATCTTCTTAACTACCAGCACTGCCAATTTAGGCAAATGTTTGCATTGGCAGTATATAATCAACCTCACTGTTATTTTTGGCATTGAAAACAGTCTAAATAACCTTGACAGAATCATTTTTAACATCATACCTAAAGTTGTCATGTGGTATTTATTTAAAGGGTGAGTCTCCTTGAAAAAAAATAAACTCATCTGAGGTTCACATATGATAAAAGCTGTTCTACAATATTCATATTGAGAACATTTTCAATGCCAGCTCATACAATTAAGTGAAAGTTTAGTCATATGGACTTAGCTAGACACACCATGCCAATTGTTATTGAATGTAATGAATATCAGTTTCACTTTTTCTAAATCCGTATTTTTATTATAAAAGATAGTGTCCACTTTGAAGTTTATCATTTCCAAGAAGCTTCTTTCAGCCATGAAAGCACTTCATATACTTCTTAAAAAGATAGTATCAAGAGTTTCACACTTGATTCCTTTTATTACAGAATGTAGCACGCAATTGGACATAGTCATAGTGCTGGATGGTTCCAACAGTATTTACCCATGGGAGAATGTTACATCCTTTTTAAATGACCTTCTTGAGAGAATGGATATTGGTCCTAAACAAACACAGGTATGTAACCCTGAGTTAAATATTTTTTTTGTCCTAAGGTTAGAAATGAGTACATTTTAATAGAAAAACAAAAACTTTCTGAAAACAAGTTGATTTGTAAAGTTAAAATCCAGGTTAAGTTTCATGTCTCATAAGCCAGTTTATGATCCTCGTGAAAGGAGTATTACTGGAATGCAATGTTATTTTTTAAACTGGAAAATGTTGTTAATGCTGTTTTTTTTTTTTTTAAAAGATGCAATGTCTCTCTATAAATTGTGTGTGAAAGAGTGTATCAAAAGAGAATGTTAATAAAACCATTGATGGTCCTCTCACATATTTCCTACTACTTTAAGAGTTATAATATACAGCATGAAATCATACTCTTAAAATATATGGTATAAAATATTTGGGATAAAATATTGAGATTTTATTCCAGTGATAACTAAGTAAGGTCAAGATTCAAAATAATTAATCTCAGTCATCACTTTTGGCAATAAATTCAGTTTTGACATTGTCATGTATTATCCTAAGTTTTGAAATAAGTTGTTTTTAGATGATGTTTTAGTGGTGAACCAAGCTTAGTTGCCAACCTTTTTGTTGCCCCCTATTAAATTTATTATTAAATTTGATCATTTAATTTCCATCCTATACTTGGTCCATGTGATACTCGAGGTAAGCGCCAAAGAGTCATCTTTTTTCCAAAACTTCAAAAATTTTTATGAAAACTTTTCCTTCTACCATGTCATTTCTGACTAGGAAGAACTTAAATTTTAAGTACTAATTCTTGAACTATCTTAATGAAACAAACATTTTTGACAGCCTTCAAAAATGAATAGAAATTATACTCCATAGATTAATTTTTTCCAAATAATGACATATGATCCCCAAGAAATTGTGGCTGGGATGGATGCACTGTTGTTCAGACATGATCAATTCTTTAAACTCTGTGGGAGGAGTGATTGCTGCAGTACTGCAGGGAGAGAACTTGCCTTCCAGTGCCTGTTTTTGATCTCTGCCTCTGGCCCCCAAAACAAACAGAAGAGCTCTGTGGGCCTGGAGAGATAATACAGAGAGTAAGACACTGGCCTTGCAGGCAACAGACCTAGGCTTGCCCCTAGTACTGCCTGGAGTTACCCTTAGCACAGAGACAGAAGTGCGCCCTGACTGAATAGAGTAATTTTATGTGCCATTTTCCACAAGCAGATGTCTTGTGGAAACTTAGAAATGTGCAGACATTGTGTGAAAATAAAGTTATAGAGCATAGGAAGAAAGCTGTCAGACCTTGCTTTTGTTTGGAGAGAAGATTTTTGTTGGTGTGGGTTTTTTTTTTTTTTTTTGTATTTTAGAACATGATACTGCTGATGTCCATGGCTGACTTCTGTCTCTGTGCTCAGGGATCACTCCTGGTAGTGTTCCATGGACCACATGCAGTGCCAGGAATACAGCTAGAGTTTACTCACATGCAAGACAAGCACCTTGACCCAATATACTCACTCTGGCCCAAGCTACCATTTTTAATGTTCTTGGGAAAATGACCATATATTTCTGATAAGTAATACTTTAATTTTTAAATAGTCAAACACGTTTGGTAATGTTGAGAAAGTTTTCCATGTTTATCAAAGCTAATGTAAAATGTCAAAGAACCCATTACTTTATAATCTCTGGTATTACATAAATTAGGAAGTCATTGTAAACTGTCACTCAAAGTCTATTCCCCATATGTTACTCTTTCCTCAAGCCAAAAAGGCCAGTGCTCAATCGTTAACTGTAGTTAAGCTGAAGAGTGTTCTTTCGTTTGCATGAGTATCTGTTTCTAAACATAATGCCTCCCCCCCCCTCTATTTTCTGCCACTAAACGACTTCAACAATCTCTATGTCCTTTCCCCTTGGGGCCCTAGGGTTTGGGTTTAATCTGCTGTTTATCAAACTTAATGAACACATACCTAGAATAGAGAGGAGACACAGTAATGGCAAATTAGATGTTAAGATGTTAATTACATGTAGGTCAGTGCTTGCGGCTATAGCTGGCCCTGGAATCAGAGAGAGAGAAAGGTTGTTGTCTGGCTTCAGGCAACACGAAGAGAGAACTCAGTGACTTCAGTGATTTTACTGACTTTAGTCCAGACTTCTGTGACTCTAGTAACTTTAGTGACTTCAGTGACTTCAGTGATGTTCTCTCTGCTAGTTCTTCACAAAGAAATTTTTGGGACTGTGGCTGGAGTAATAGCCCAGTGTGTAGGGCATTGCATGCAGTTGGACCCAGGTTCAATCCTTGGCATCCCATATGGTCTCCTGAGCACTGCCAGGAGTAATTCCTGAGTGCAGAGCTGGGAGTAAACCCTGAGTCTCACCAGGTGTGACCCAAAAAACAAAAAAAAAAGAAATTTTTAGGGACACTGAAAATAGTCTTACAATATCTGTGCTTGGCAACCCACACACTAAAATTAGTATAAGCCACAGATATGTAGGTTTATGCCTATGAATGTGTGTATGAGTTTATGTGTATAAACTTTAAGTACTAAATCTTGAAGTATCTTAATAAAACAAACATTCTTGAGGAATGTTTGTTCATATACAAATATATAAGTACACATATAAGAAAAATATACATATAAGAGAAAATCCCACAAAAAAATGAGTTGAATTGTCAGACACAAACCTTGATGTGAAATATCACATGATTGTGTTCCAAGTCTGCTCAGTTCTCTCTAGAGAACCGTGGAAGGAAATAGATCTCTCTTAGCATGAAATTAGTGGATTTTTTTTTTTTTTTGCTTTTTGGGTCACACCCGGCGATGCTCAGGGGTTACTCCTGGCTCTGCACTCAGGAATTACTCCTGGCGGTGCTCGAGGGACCATATGGGGGTGCTGGGGATCGAACCCAGGCCGGCACAGGCCTGCCGCATGCAAGGAAAATGCCCTACCCGCTGGAATATCGCTGTGGCCACCAGTGGATAATTATTTAAAGAAATTGATTTCATACTTGTTAAATGTCACTTGTCTCTGGATGCAAGATTTTCATCTGCATTTCTTCTTCACAGGGAGGATTTCTAGCAGTCTGGAGTGGACCCTGTGGCTCTGCTTGGGACAGGGTATCTTCTGCTCTTCATCCTTTCCTCCTTCTGCCTCCTTTTCCACCTGGACCCTCTGCCCCATCTGAGGATTCTCTCCCTTCCTCCTTTATTCTCTTCCACTCTACTTTCTTCCCTTGGTCAAATTGTTTCATGGAGTCATAGAGTTGAAATAGGAAAGATTTGTGCAGACCATTGAATTCCAATCTCCATTTGTGGAAATGAGAGGGCAGTGGATCAGAAGACACAGCTGTCTAACTGTCCTTCTTTTCTTTCTGAGAGCTCAGCTAGACCAGACGGTTCAGAGCCCTTTGTGGGGCTCTAGAGTCCTTCATCTCTTTAGTGTATCTTCATCCATCCTGGGCTGACCTCATAGCACTCGAATCGCTGCACTGGTGCACCTGAAAATCAGCCTCCCTGATCACCTGTCTGCTCTCTGGCCCCTTCACAAGGATGTGCTTTCTTCCCCCCCCATCCATTTTGTCTGGCGCACTTCATATTCTGGTCAGTGCCTTTCCTTTCCAAAGTAAATAATATATTGAAATATATTATAGATTTCTAATATTTTAGGGGATTTTTTTTTTTGCTTTTTGGGGCACACTGGCAGTGCTCAGGGGTTACTCCTAGCTCTGCACTCAGGAATTACTCCTGGCGGTGCCCGGAGGACCATATGAGATGCTGGGGATCAAACCTGGTTCGGCCACATGCAAGGCAAATGCTCTTCCTGCTGGACTATGGCTCTGGCCCTCTAATATTATAGTCATCTGAAGATATCCTTTGGTTTTAGTACTCATTTATTTTGCTATTAAAAAATTGATTCATTTGTAGTTATTTGTGGGAAATGGCACAACTGTGGCAGATTTCAAGTTGCTCGCAACTTCACAAGAAAGATCCTCAGGCTAGTTAGAATCATAGTCATGGCCTCAGAGGCCAGCAGTACTAGTGCCAAGCTGAAGAAATAGATCCCAGTGACTTCTATGCTCAAACCGCTTCTCTGCAAGTTTGGTATTTCCAACTTCTGGAATTAAAATTCATTTTACATTTCTGGAGTGGGACTGCCAATAAAGAAGCTATTCTGCCTCGCCAACAGAGGAATTCTAGCCTGCCAGGGGTGGGCTTCATCCAGCTATATGTCTTTCTGGGAGGAACAATGAGTTCATTCAGAGGAGTAGGGACCAGTCCTTGGGATCCAGATGCTTACCAGCAAATGAGAGGGGGAATGAACTTCTCTGAGACAAAGAGTCGGGTCACGTTTATTCAGTTCCAGGACCTCATTCAGAGAGGAAGAATTTGGAAAGTAACCTTGTGTCATTTGTAGCATCTGCTGACTTCACCCAAGGGATCCTGCTTCCTCAAAAAGAGAGGAGCGCGCTTGGATGGCTGAATTTACACTACCATTTTATTTCTCTTATTCATCGTGGATCGTAGCCACACTCATTCAGATGTTTTAACTGAGGCTTTTTATACTGTGCTGAGTTGTGCTTAGATTTGGATAATCACAGAATAGGAAAAAGACATAGACACTGTTTTCCTAGAATTTCTGAAAAAATGTGGTGTTTCTCCAAATGTGGCTCATGCTTTCAGATCTGTGAGATGCTTATAATATGTGCTGGCATTTTATTACTCCTAAAGTTTACACTCTATATATAGTTTCTAGTGTTTTTAGTTTAGTTTTTTCTAATCTTTTTCTGTTTTAGCTTGAGTTATATAAATGTATGGTTTTACAAGTAATTCTCTAAACAATAGGGACTAAAAATAACTTTTTTTGGTCTCTTTGGGTCACATCTGGAGATGCTCAGGGGTTACTCCTGGTGGTGCTTGGGGAACTATATGGAATGCTGGGGATCGAACCTGGGCCGGCTGCATGCAAGACAAACTCCTTACCCACAATTTATCACTTCAGCCCCTAAAATAACATTTTTAAGCCACAATTTTGTATTAAATGTTATTTTAATTTGAAAAATACTTAAACTCTTCTTTGTTTTCATTAAAGCATCCACTTCTGCTTCTAAAATTGGAAAAATTCACTACTGATGGTTTTCTCCCTCTGAATTAATTTTTATTCCAGCAAGAGCCAGATATAAAAATGAATTTAAAAGAGATTATTCACAACTTTGCAAAAACTGGAAGTTCAGTTATAAAAAGAGAAGAATAAAGGATTAATACACACCTAAATCAAGTGTATAAATACATTAAGAATGAAGTTGATAGGATTTGCAGTGGGGATTTTTTTCTACAGAAAGAGCCCCGTGGAGAGAGAGAGCCTAGAAAGGCTTGATAACGGTCTCGGCGGTGGGATTGGTATGTGGATAGCGAGTCGGGACCCAGCTGATTAGGGCCTGGTTCCTGTCTGACTCCCTGCCTAAAATATCTAAAGGGGCAGATTTGGCAGTGAACTGATGACAAGCATGTCAAAGGCTTGTTCCAGATGACACTCACAGGGTTTATCAGAACAAAAATGAAGAGCTTACCCTGAACCATCATGTAGTCACGTGAGGTCCTTATCATCAACTCTTCTGGAAGTGGAGACTTCTTCCCAAACAGAAGATATCCCTGACCCCAGACACTGTGAACATTAAATGGTGGCAAGGATGTGTAAGTGAAGGGAGTTCCCCAACGAGCCTATGAAAAAAGCTACAAACACCCCTTACGACTTGGATCTGTCTTAGGATAGTACCAGTCGTTTAAGTGTTCCTTGCCCTTTTTATCTCTCCGCTATTGCCATGTCTTGCCCAATGCAGTGTGCTTGGTAAGAGTCCCCTGTTGCATGCTGCTGTATAATGCCAAGCTGGCCTAAGAAATGTAAACATTTGTTATTGCCTTAGTCCTCCTTAATGCCCATCTGAAAGCGATGCTCAGGGGTTACTCCTGGCTCTGCAGTCAGGAATTACTCCTGGAAGTGCTCAGGAGACCATATGTGATGCCGGGGATCGAACCCAGGTCAGCTGCATGCAAGGCAAACGCCCTACCCGCTGGACTATTGCTCCAGCCCCCATCTGAAAGTTTCTTGACCCTGGCCTCACCTAAACCCAATGTTCAGTACTTCTGTGATTGTCTCTACCTGGAATGCCCATTTCCACCCCAGTTCCTTTTCATTCTAAAGAGAGAAGAAAAGAAAGAAACAAAACCCCAGCAGGATAGATTGTACAGTGGGCAAAAAGCACTAGCCTTGCACTGGGTCAGCCCATGTTCTAACTGTGGCACTGCATATGGTCCCCTGAGCATCTCCAGGCATGATCCTTGAGCACAGAGTCAGGAGTATGTCCTGAGCATGGCCAGGTTTAGCACCAAAACCTAAAAAAACAAAAAGACACTATTAGTAAAGGCCTTTTCTCACCTTTATGCCTTTTACATACAAGATAAGCAAAGGAAAGAAAGAAACCTAGCTTTTAATCTACTTGAATATTTTATTTTGTTGGTTTTGTTTTAATTTGGCTTAAACCATATAAATTGCTGTTAATTATTGTTTACCTAATCCTCAGCAATTTTGTGTGATATCTAAATTAAAATATAATTATTTTCAACAGATATTTCATGTAAGAATCAAAAATGTATTAAGACATCTACCTTTCTTTTTTTTTTTTTTTTTTTTTTTGCTTTTTGGGTCACACCCGCGATGCTCAGAGGTTACTCCTGGCTCTGCACTTAGGAATCACTCCTGTCGGAGCTCGGGAAACCATATGGGATGCCGAGGATCGAACCCGGGCGGCACAGGCCGGCGGCGTGCAAGGCAAATACCCTACCTGCTGGACTATCGCTCCGGCCCCGACATCTACCTTTCTATCTAGGGATAGTAGTAGAAATTTACCTTATGTCGTTTTTAAAAAGGATATGAACCCAAAAAAAACCTATTTTTGATATTATACCTTATTCGTTCTTATTTGCCATAGTGATTAGAGTTATACACTTGGAAAAATTAGTAACTATCAAATATTAGAACAAGTTCTCAGTAGTCAGAGACCTCTAATTTAGTAGCCACAAGTATTAAAAGTAGTCTCATAGATTTGAAGCATTCTTGTAAGTAATTTTCAAAAACATAAAAAGTGAAATAATGGGAACATAGGAGGGAAAAAAGGAAAAAGGAAGAAAGGAAATAAATTTAAAATCCATATTATAGTTATCATATAGTGTAGGGGACACCACCGGGGTCCCCAACAGTGCCGGGAAGCGAGTTCCCTTCTACCTCCAAAGCCGGCGGGAATGGATGAAAACTCAGGAATCCGATGCAGTTTTAAAAGGTTCCAATATACAATCCAAGAGCAGGGAAAACCTCCGGACTCTGGGTTCCCAGCTAGGCCCCAACCACGGGTAGACCAAGATGGCTGCCACTAGGTGTTGAGGCCCAACAGAGAATGGAGAGGACTGAGAAGCAAAACGCCAAGGGAAGCCGAAATGGCAAAAGGGGAAAAGATAGAGCGTCTTTCTTCTTGCAGTTTATTTTTATAGCTAGAAATTCGCCCAAATTTCCCAGCCCGGCCCATTCTGGGCTGGGCTATCTAGAGATGAAAACAGGAAAATAGCTTTATAGAAATGTAGCAACTTCAGGAGGCCTTCTGACTGTTTACCAGAACCCAGAGCTCATTCAAAGCCTCCTAGCAGAGCTGGGAGGAGCTATAAGCTAAATGTAACTTCTCCTGGCAGGAAGGGTCAAATGTCCTCAGGTAATTTCTCCCATCACCTTACCCTAATGTTTTGAGCCAAGATCTGCCTGGAAATGCCTTTATAGGGTAGAGAAGGGGGTTTCTGAGATGGCATGCCTCTGTACCAAAGACTATACTAATGCCAGTTAAATATTTCTCCAAGCCTTCACAAGAGCCTCATCTACTTCACGGTAGGTTTGTATTTTAGTTGCCTTTGAGTTATCAGGGAGCCATGCTTGCTTGCTTGGAGGCAAACAGCATTTCTCTCTGGTCTAATTACTTAAGAGATTCAACGTGGCCAGGCAAATATGCTGGTAAGATCTAGCTAGTCCCACGATGCTTGTGGTAGCATGAGAGAATATTTATACCAGCCAGTACAGAATACATGGTCAGAAAAACTGCCACATTTAAACTACCCCCTATCTACAAAGTGATCTGCATTAAGCAATCCAGGGCAGATGCAGAGGCTTAGGAGTCTTGTAACAATAGCAATACTATAATTAAGGTACTGTGATACAAAAGATAGAAGTAGCAGCTTTAATTTTCAGTTTCTTTCATATTTTTGTATGCTCCATGAGGAATTCTGCAAATATAGTCCAAGAACTTTTGTAGACCAATTTTTTTTACTGAAGACAGAGTAAAGGTTATAAAAGTGCCTTTAAAAATCACCTATAAAAACAAACCTGAAATACTCTGATCTTGCCGTAAAAAAATATGATGGCATAAACATTATGGAGGTCTTATTGATCCTCAATACCTAAACATAACATTGCTTTTAATAATAAATGAGAATGATATAAATATGTCAAACACAAGTGCATTATCCTAAATAAAACCAGTAAATTGTGAGACTTGATATAAAAGTGAAATATACTAATGGAACAATGTCTAGATTGTTCCCATCAAGAGTGTAGCATGTCATTAAACCAGGCAAAGTGAAAGAGAGAAATTAATTAAATTTTAGGAATATTATTTATCTTTCTCTTTACTGCCCATTTTATGGTGATTTCCTGGGAGCCCTTTAGAAGCCTTGATTCATTGTCTTAGGTCTGAAAAGAGCATCTCTGAGCCATGTGGCTGTCCCCTTGTCAATCAGGCCAGAGGTGCGGAGGGTGCTGCCCTGAATAAAGTGACTGTTCCCACTTGCTACCACCCCAGTCCTCGGTTACCACTGTCCTGAGTTATTCCAAGGGTAAGTTCAAATCATGGCTTATGTCTGGGTAAGAGTCCCATAATGCTGCCTGCTGATAATATTGAAGCTGTCTTTGAAATGGAGGCATTTGTCACTTGCCTCCGTTCCCCTTGATGCCCACCTGAAGCCTTTTTGGCCTGACCTTTCCTGAATGCATTGCTTAGTGCTGCTGTGACCATCTCTACCTGGAATGCCCATCTCCTCCCTCGGACCTGTCTGCTAAGTCATTTCAGTGCATTTGTCATGACCATGTCACATGCCCTTCCCAAGAAAAGCACCACCCCACTCATGAGCCTCTCTGCGCCTTCATGGCCCACCTCTCATCACACAGGATCATGTCCTTGTGTGACTCTCTGTGTCCACTGGCAGGCCATGAATTCCATAGTGGTAGGAATGTTCTTAATCCTTTGGTTTTGGGTCAAAGTCCAGAGTTCTTATATTGCCTAGATTCTAGGAATTTCTTTTAATTTCCTACTGCATTGATATCTTTATCGGTTCGCTCACTGTGCTGGAGGAGCTGGTTGAGATAGAATATATTTGTTTTCTAGGGGAGCCCCCAACACCCTCCTAGTCACATGCCAAGGACTTTTGTTGAGGTGTCTCATCGTGCTGAGCCTACTCACCTTTATCTCTTTTATGCCCTCCCCCACAATAATCTCCCTTTCCCACAAATTTTAGCCTAAATATCTTCTAAACTTGAAGTTTTGAATCTGCATCATTTTTAATGGTGGCATTTTTCTTCAAGCAAGAAACCAACTGAAGGTGAAATTCCTCTAGGACCTAAAACTGCTATCTGTCTCCTTCATTTATGCTTTTGTTTTATCAACCTTGTTGATCAACCTTGTTTTATCAACCTCTGAGCCACTCCCTTTATGCCTCTTTTCATAGTGACCACAAATAAAGCCTGTGCTACTTCAGAAGGATTTGTGATGACCAATCCCATAAATTGCTACCTGTTCTCCCCCACATATATTTTCTAAATTAATTACATTGAATATGTCGATGTTTAAGTTTTCTTTTTGTGTTAGGGTCTCTCCAGGCTTTTCTCAGGGCTTATTCCTGGCTGTGCACTCAGGGATCAATCCTGGCAGACCATGTGGGTTGCCAGAGATCAAACTAACTTGGCACATGCCAAGCAAGCTTTACCCACTGTACTTTTCTCTGGTCCTGAACATCAGCTTTGTTATATGATAATGAGTTTGTGTCATGGTATGGTAAAAAGGAAAGGCAAGTTGGCCAAGCACATTGTCTGCATTGTAATTATAATCAATTGTGCATCTTAAAGAAACATAAAAACTTATTTTATTTATTTATGTTTTGGAATTTTTCTTTTGTTTTGGGGTTGCCTGCCCTGTAATGCCCAGGGGTTATTCCTGGCTCTGCACTCAGACATCACATCCGGTGAACTCAAGGGACTATATGAGGTCCAAGGGATTAAACCAAGGTCCACTGCTTACAAGGCAAACACCCTACCTGCTGTCTTCTCTCCTGACCCAGAAAACTTCCTTTTTATCCTTTTCATTCTTCTCCCAAATTTCTTTGATTTTGTCATGTTAATTGTTGAAAGAAAGCCCAGAAACTTAGCTCATTCTGGGCAATAAATGCAGGCGCTGGGTCATGATCTGACTTAGCAAGATAAAATAATAGTGTAATTCTAAATATGTAAATGATTCCATTCCTTCATTACTCTTTGACTCAACACACCTCAGAGTAGTTTTCAAATTCCCTTTCTTAAATTTCCTTGTAGTTTTGTTATGAACTTAAATTTTGTGAGAAAAATTTATTAGACCCTTCTTCCAGTGATTTTAGCAGATTACTGTAGAAAACATAGGAACTCACATTAACGTATATTTGCATTCATCTGTTCCTTCATTGAATGAACAAGCGGTCTTATTCATTTAATAAGAAATGAAGCCATTTTACAATTTTAATTCAGCAGATATTTATGACATATCTTATTGATCAAGCAGTTTTCTATGTTTCAAGGACAATAGAAAAGAAAAATCTCTGAAACTTTTTCTGTAATCCCCCAAAGCTTCCATCTTAGAAATGAGCTAAGACCTTATTTTCGGATAACTCCAATGCATAGTGATCTTATAAGCAAAGCCAGGGTGAAAAGGCAGGACCATTAAATTATCTTTACAGGTAAGTCACTCTTTTATTGTGGAGTGTTATTTAGCAAGGTTCCCAAACTATGCTGTTTAAGGGGTCAAGTATGTTCTGAGAAGAAATTCCTTTTGAAAATTGTTTTTTTCCGTTTTGTGGTTTCTAAGACATATTTTCTCCTGATAGATTCCAAGTGCACTCTCAGAAATTTTCCTATATTCTATCTCAACCAGTGAGTGAACTGGTAAGCACAGTGAGCGAACCGATAAAGATAAGGGACAGTAATGGCAGTAAACTCTTCCTCCTTTTGAGTAAAAATATGTGACATTTTGACTTAATATAAATCACCAGGTGAAAGAGTGGGATTCTGCCGAGAGATAGAAGCTCATTTTCTGTTTGTCCTAATAGAATTCCCTGTTCCCTGAAAAGTAGTATTTCTTAGGAAGGGGACAAAGGAATAGTAATTTGGGCCTGAGCTGAAGAAAAACTATAAATCTTATGTTAGGTGGGAGATTCAAATAAGCATTTCAGAACCATTGCTTATGCAGCCAAATCCTTAGCTCGTGTGCGCCTGATTTATGCAAAAGGCTAAATCAGCTCTTCGTTCTCTCTCTTTGGCCGTAGGCTGAAACTTCTTAACTACGTCAGTGTATGCATAGGACAAGCTTAAGTAGAAGCTGAGATAAATGTCAAATAAGAGTTGCCCATAGGTGCAGTGGCGGTGGGTGTAGGGTTGATAGTAGAGAACCACTATGTTCTGGAAACCCAGAAAGTGAAGCCGAGAATGGAAATCAGCCAGACTCCCACACAACAACCCAGAAATGTCTTCTGTCATTCTTAATTGACTAGTTCAAAATGCATCTTCTTTGGTCATAACACTCCCCTTCCAATTACCTTCAAAAGCTTAATCGTTCCTTCTGCTAGTGGCCTTATTTTTTTCCTTTTTGAATCTCCTATCTTTGTCTACATTTTCCCTATCCACCCTTGAAGAAAGCCTTTACTTAATTAACCCAGTTGATTCTTTAAACTGTATTTCTGCTCACTTTCTCTCCATGCAATAAAAATTCCTAGTCACCTTCTGTTTCTGGCAGGCCTCACCCACTCTCCATGTAGCTTCCACCGTCTGGTTTGTAGTGCCTTTGCAGTAATATTGGCTCTTTTAAGTCAAATGTGAAGAGTATTAGCTTGATTTTATTCTTTTTCTCAGTTTTCAAAATCATTTCAAGTACTTTTATGATTATGCTTGGCATGTTTTTCACATTCATAAATATGCTTTCCTCTTCCTACATTCCAGTAATCTGCTGCCTACTTCTTGACATAAGTACCCCATTCAAATAGCTCATCTGCTTTTCCTCTTGAGGTCTTTCAATATGAGAAAGTAAATTTGTGTGTGGTTTTTAGTCGTCCAACCTCTTCACCACATCCATCATCACTTGGCTCACATTTTATCACATTGTTGAAGTACCCCATTGCTCTGACTCCACTGCATATCACAGTCACATACTATGTTAACATGAATGTTTCACCTGTCTCAAAATATACATCACGCTGCTACTATTTACATTCAACTTAGTCTCATCTCAATTCAGCCAGGCATTAGCTATGTTTGCTTTGTGCTTTGGCTATTTTCCTGAAATGAAAATTAACAAATGACAGTTTCTTTTCCCTTTCTAAGGACAGGAGGGCTGCAGTGTCAGCCAGAGGCGTCACCGAATATTAGTTCCCTGAGATTCCGGAGTCCAGTGCCTAGAGTCTCCTTTCCCACACTTTGTGTTGCTCTTTTCCTGCTTATCGTTATTTCCCTGCTATCTCAGCTCTCTGCTTGCTTATGTGAAATGTTATAGTCATCTACTAAGAATGTTTGAGGGTCAACTGTGATCATAGCAAAACAGTGCTTAGGGATAAGAGAATAGCAAGAGTTATGACCGAGTTCATTCTCTTAGCCCTGTTTGCCCCTGTAGAGCTTCTACTGCATTTGGAGAGATAAGGCACGCATGAGAGCAGTTGGGATGACTGTACCGTGCAGACGAGTCACACAGTCACGTCTGCTTCGGCGCCCAGAGAAGATGGGGGTGGGGGTCAATAAAAGCTATGCGGGTGATGAAGTGGGAAACTGTCAGGGAAAGTGTAAGGAAGTGAATCTCATGGATTTGATGGGAACTAACTTGCTTGGAGCACTGGGAAAGGACATTTGTTAGGGGTATAGTGCCTACTGCTAGAGTCATAAAGAAGAGGGTGAATGAGTGGGAAAAGTAGGGGCCAGACTGAAGGGAAGGGGAGCAGAATATTAGCCAATGAGCTTGAAATTTTCTGTGTTCTATTTTATTTAAAAATAAGGATTATTTTCAAAGGCATATTCAAAAGTCTCTGATATAGGAAAATTATTGTAGGTTTCTGAAGATGGAGGTAATTGACAGAAGCAGAAGTTCAAGTTTACCTGCCTTTGATGTATAAGATTGGAAATGTGAGACAGGAGATAGCAGTGGAGAACATCATCTTTGCCTTGACCCAAGATCAAGGCTGCGGTGTCTGCCCCTGGTTAGAGTCACAGAATCATAGGTAATTGCTGTCTTCTGTTTCAAGTCATTTTGCCAGAAGCAAGCCCCCGAAAAGAGGTGTCAAGTGGCAATGAAGATTGGGAAAGATTGGAAGGTGCAAAACAGATTAGTCATAGAGTCAGTAAAGCTGTGATTTCATAGATCTAGGTATCTGCCTTATTTGAAAGGAGGCCCCAACTTCAATCAAGGTCTGTCCTTTTTTTTTTGTTTGTAATCAGGAATTGCCTATGGAGCAGAGTAATGGGTGAACAAGTGATTAACTCTCAGGACCTTCTGATGCTTAGAAAAGAATGCAAAGTAGCTTGATGGTTGATCTGAAAAAAAATAAAAAATAAAAACCTGAGGTAGAATTGTTTGAAGTAAAGTGAGTAGAAAAGGTTGAGGGAAATAGCAGTAATATATGATCTCAGTTCTGAAAATCTATGAGGAATGTGTTTATAGAAGTAAGATAAGTGTTAAGTAGGTAAGTAGGGAGAGAGAGACAGAAGAGGGTATTGGAGACATATACAGCGTGAAGCACTGATTGGCGATCTCTGTCTTGCTCAAGTGGCATATTTCCTGCCATGCCTGGTACGAAGATGTTCCAAGGAGGTTCTGTAAATTGTGTATATTTTTATACAGGGTGTAAAGTAACTTTTTTAGTTAACACAGCTTCCATCTCAGCTCATGTGAATGTCTCTCCATGTATAAGTATGATACCCTTTTTTCCTTCTGAGGAATCAACAGCTTATGATGAGAATTTGATTTAGCTCATTAAATGGGAGAAAAGTATACTCATTACTTTTTTTTTAAAAAGTGGGACTATTGAGCAGTGGTATGTGCGACCACATTTGAGATTCATGGTCATACTTTGCAGTGAGACCAGTGTGGAGGTTGTGATTTTTAGTGACATTCAGAGCAACATTAAAAGCAATACACACAAAGAAAATATTTGGACTTAACCAGAGTTGGAGGTTAGCCAAGTGAGTTAATGAAGGGGAAAAAGAAGGTTAACATAGTTAAAGGTTTGCAAGTAAATGATTATTGTGATGGACTATGGAATCTGGGCTAGGAAAACAACAGTAAAAAAATATGAAAGTCTTAAGGTGGTCAAGGATTGGTGAATTTTGATAAACTAAGTAAATAAACCAGAGTTAATGGTCAGAGAGGAGAACTCTTAAAGCTGATGTTGAAGTGCGGAAGTTTTCCAGATTATAAGGCCAAAGATAAAGACTTGGGGAGTCCATGATGTTGGTGACTTAGAAGATAAGATTATTGAACCTGAAAGAGTTAAAGAAATCAACGAGTAGATGTGTAATAAATTCTCCAAATGATAATCTAAGGTGACCAACAGATTTATCCAAGTAAGGAAATTTCCAAGAAGAATAACAGGGTATAGATTGTTTAGCTTCATGCTTAATCAAACCTAAAACATAGGGGGAGGAGGGAAACGGTCAGAAGTCCTGAATGGATGAGTAGTTAACTTATGCAGCAGGATATATGCACTGTGGTATCTAGATTTAGGAATAATAATTAGCTTAAGGAAGAAATCATTTCTCTATTTATTTATACTGAACGTTCATATATACAGAGACAATGTCAGCCTGTGTGGTTTCTATTAGTAAGTATTCAATGTCTCCCTGGATTAGTAATTTAAAACTAAAGAAGAACTGGTGAAGAGTAAGAACTGGGGAAAAGCTTGAAAGTCTATACATAGGGTAATGCATATATAGCTTTATAATAATGAATTGCAAATTCAAGAACACATTGTAGTCACGAATATGTCCTCAGTCATCGTGTGTGTGTGTGTGTGTGTGTTTCTGGCTTCCTGTGCTCCTAAGTTTGGAACTTGTGCCAAACAATATTAGATAAGAGCTCTACATAGCAGAAGTGAGTTAAGCTGAGCTTGAGTGACAGAGTTATGAGGCATCTTATCTTATACTCTTAGTCTCTTTTTTCTTAATTTTTGTTCATTCCATCCTAGTCACACAAGAATCTTGGAATTTCAATAGCAATGTACTCAATAACAATTTTCAAAATCATTTAAATTTTCTTCATTTCTTGTTCTCTTTAAGTACAATTTATTCCCCTTTTTTGTCGAATCACTGTGAGATACACAGGTACAAAGTTAGTTGTTCATGACACTAAAATATTAAAATGTCCCAGCACCATCTTCACCAGAATACATTTCCCACCACCAATGTAGCGTCCCCATTTTCCCCTCCAGCCAGCCTGCCTGCCAGCCTAGCAGGCACTTTTCCTCTCTCCCTGCCCACCCCCTGCCCATCATGATTTGCAATGCAGGTACTGAAAGGTTATGTATATCACTTTACTTCCTTTCAGCACTCAAACATTATTTCTAACCATCATTGTCTTAATGGTCACTTCACTAATCTACCTTCTCTCCACCCCAATACTTGTGGCATTCTTTCAATCATTGGCCAGTCTTCCAGGCCCTCATTTCTATTGTCTTGGGGTATTAAACTAATGTTCGTTCATACTATGTTTATTTATGTTGATATATATTCTGCAAATGAGTGCAATCAGTCTGTCTGCCACTCTCTGACTCATTCCATTCAGCATGATACTCTCCATGTACATCCATGCAAACATAAATTTCATCACTTCATTTTTCGTAATGGCTGCATAGTATTCAGTTGTGTAGATGAAACATCATTTCTTTATCCACTCTTCTGTTCTTGGATGCTGGGGTGTTCCCATATCCTGGCTATTGTGAATAGTGCTGCAGTGAACATAGAAGTGCAAGTGTGTATTTGGGCTCCTCAGGCATAGCCACAGGATGGTACTGCTGGGTTATATGGAAGCTCAATTTCTAATTTTTTGAGGAAAGCCCATATTGCATTACAAAATGGCTGGACCAGTTTGATATTCCCAGCAGCAATGAATGAGAGTTTCTTTTTCCCCACATCCATTCGAGCCCTGTCTTGTTTGGTTTGTTTGTTTATTTGTTTGTTTGTTTGTTTTTTGACATGTACAAGTCTTTGTGGCCTAAGATGATTTCTCATTGTTTGGATTTGCATCTCTGATGATTAGTGATATAGAACATTTTCCCTGTGTCTTTTGGCCATTTGTATTTCTTCTTTGAGGAAGTGTCTGTTCACTTCTTCTCCCCATTTTGATGGGGTTACAATTTTTTCTTGTAAAGTGCTCCCAGTCCTTACATATCTTTGGTATTAGCCCCCATATCAGATGGGTGTTGGATGAATAGATTTTTCCCATTCTGTGGGCTATTTTAGCATCCTTGTCATCATTTCTTTTTCAGTACAGAAATTTCTTAGTTTAGTATAGTCCCATTTGTTTGTCTTTGCTTCCACTTGCTTGATCAGTGGTGTTTTATCCTTGAAGATGACTTCTAGCTTCAGTGTCATGGAGGGTTATGCCTATGTTTTCTCTGTGTACCTTACGAATTCAAGTCTAATATTGAGGTCTTTAATCCATTTTGATTTGACTTTTTTGCCTGGAATCATTATTTTTACAAGTAGCTGCCCAGTTTTCTCACCACCATTTATTGAAGAGGATTTTCTTACTCCGCTTCTTATTTCTTGCTCCTTTATCAAAAATTAAACGATCATATATTTGAGGTCTGTGTCAGAATAGTCAGCTCTGTTCCATTAATTTGAGGGTTTGTCTTTTTTTCCAAAACATGTTTTTAATTATTACCACTTTTTATTGAAGTAAATTGGTATATAATATTTATGGATTCCAAGACTGCACAATTATAATTATATACATCACTTGTATCACTTGTCTTCCCGTTGTTCATCTATTTGCTCGAGCAGGCTCCAGTAATGTCTCCATTCATTGGGAATGAGGTCCGTTATTGTTACTGTTTTTGGCATATCAAATACACCACAAGTAGCTTGCCAGGCTCTGCCATGGCTCTGGGTTCTTTCCAGGGAGCCCAGTCATTTTCTATGTCAGACCATAAACCATCCAGAGCCCATGGGGCAGAATCTTGGGTGTAGACAAGCCTGTCTCCTGTGTGCCACCTGCCAACACAATCGGGCACCGCAGCCACACCTGTAACACCTTGAGAGACAGGTGTTATATATACATATATATGTATATGTATGTTTGTATGTATGTATGTATGTACATATATATCACTTGATATATATATACATATAAGATAATATAATAATATATCATATATATGTATATATAACACCTTGAGGGACAGGTGTTATATATACATATATATGTATATGTATGTTTGTATGTATGTATGTGTATATATATATCACTTGATCACTTGATCACTTGAATCCCGTTATTCATCGATTTGCTCGGCGGGCGCCAGTAACATTTCCATTGGACCCTATCACGTGCCAATGTAGCCCAATGGCATCTGGTTGATTCAGGAATATGAAGAGCCTCAAACAGTTCCTTCAGGGTCTTTACAAGGAAGTCTGACCATCTTGTAGGTGGGCGGCCACGTGATCTTTTGACATCCCGTGGGATCCAGTCAGTAACGGCTCTAGTCCAGCGGTTGTCTCCAAATTGCATTACATGTCCAGCCCTTCTGATATATATATATTAATACTTATATATAAGTATTATATATATTATTAATACTTATATATAATTATTAATACTTATATATATAGAGAGAGAGACAGAGAGCACAAATTTATGCTATAGAACCATCTTCAGCGACAAGCCTAAGGATTCAGGATTCCTAATAGCACCCATAGCAGGAGAAACTAAAGGCTTCGGTTGACAATTTTTTTCTGCCACTTGCAAACAGAATCCAACCGAGAAATAGGATTGGTTCTAGCACAAGCCCCAGAGGTTAAACACCAGCAGGCAAGTTCTGCAGTTGCCTTGGAACAAAGACAGCCTTGTCTCCAATTACAGTTTTAAAAGCAAAAAAGAAAAAAATGAAGTGCTCAGAAATCCTAGCTCAAACTGTATTCATTTGGGTGAAGAGTTCTCTGATTCTCTCCTTGGAATTGAGGGCATAACCAGGTAGGTAATGGGGAGATTACGTAGGAAGCTATGGGTTTGCATCAGCATAGGCACAGAAAGAAGAGCAAGGAAGATGAGATCTCTTGCGGAATGCCATGGAGTGAGGGAAATCAGTCTGGGAGCGCTTGACCCTCTTTGTCATTCTACTTCACAGTGGTTCTTCCAGTAGCTGCCTACATTGTCTAATCAACGTGAGCTTGGAAGTAGTGGAAAAGAGCTAATGAAAAGTAGGAGCATTGGTATGACAGGGAAGGCAGAGAAGATGGTCCTGGGAAGGGGCCAGTTAGAGAGATGAAGCTGTGGCCAGCCGGGTGCTGGCCTGTCCCTTCCGGATGCCCCTGCCTCCTTTCCGGCCTGTCTTGCTTTGTTCTCCCCCTAGAGCTTATTCCAGCTTGATGTTTCTCTGGGCTGAGTGCATTCCTACCCCTTTCCCATTCCAGCTGCTTCCCACGGTATGGACACTGTCCTCTCTCCAGGCAACCAACCAGGACAGGCCTCTGCCATTCTAGCACCTATCATCAAACTCTCAAAGATCGTGTGTCAGTGACTTTCCCTGAGCCCCCACTTTTGGGGGGTCCTCCCATGACTTGTTCATGAGGCTGGGTCTAGCTCCTGGTAAAACTTGGCCGACATAGCAGGAGAGTTTGATAATCAGCCCAGCAAGCAGGGTTACTTGGGCCAAAAAGTGCTGGGGCTCATGTGATGTCAGAGATAGACTCAGTGTCTTATACATGCAAGATACAGACCCTTAACCCCTGAGATCTCTCCCCTGACCCATGAGTCCTATTTTTAATCAAGTTCCTAAATTCTTAAACAGTCCCTTTTCACAAGAGCTTTTCTGTTTCAACTCTTTGTGAATGAAGATGCATTTGAAGGCCAGATATTCTATCGCTTTCCTTCTGGTTTAGAAGATTCTTCCAGGCAGATTTTATCAGTTTCTTACCTGTCACCATCCACCAAGGCTTCCTACAAATCTGAATCAAAATTCACATTTCCAAAGGGCCAGAGAGATATTACGGAGGTCAGAGTGTTTCCTTTGCGTGTGACCCACACCCATTTGTGGTGAGCATATTGTCCCTCAAGCACTGATAGGGAGTAATCCCGGAGAACAGAACCAGGAGTAAGTCCTGAGCCACCAGATGTGGCCCCTACACTCCCAAAGAGAAACTATTGAAGAAATAAGCTATTAATTTGGTAAATTTAATGACTATCAGTTTCATTTTTGTTCTTTAGATGATTAATGTGCAATGATCATTGCTGCCAAACCAAAAGATTATTAATCTGTCTGAAAAGCGACAAATGTATTGCAAATAAACTACCTGCTTGTTATTTACTGAAGAGATTGGAACAGAGTGAATAACTCACAGTGGCTTTATATTTCAGGTTGGAATAGTGCAGTATGGCGAAAATGTCACACATGAGTTCAACCTCAATAAGTACTCATCAACAGAAGACGTGCTTGTGGCAGCAAGTAAAATAGTCCAGAGAGGTGGCCGCCAGACCATGACAGCCCTTGGAATAGACACAGCAAGGTAGATGGATGAAAAATAAACCAAAGTTAAAGACTGCAAGAATCTGGTCACAATTCAGCGCTTTGGCTTATATGGGAAGCCATCCTGTTTAAATCTAAATGTAGCTGATTAGTTAAATATTATAGGGCCCTGATTCTGATTTCTATGTAATATGATCTCACAAATCTCTTACCTAATTGTTCCAAGAGTTTAACTGATGAACCAATTTAGAAAAAAGAACTTTAAGGCATGCTCTAGGGTACTAATTTAAGTATTAGTGTATATCTTTTCCCTTTATTGTTTGTTCTCAGCTTCTAAGAGTAGCAATCTAAAATACAAAGTAGATTAATGCTACTCATTTTTACTCATTACATTATATATCCTAGTATGCCTATAAATTTGTAGTATGTGATTTAAGATTACTAAAATTCTCAAAAGTTTTTAAAAGATCAAATTAAATATTATCTTAATAAAAATCTATGTTAGTGCAAAGACTAAAAGGAATAGAAAGAGTTCATTATTTATAATGTTCCTTGTTTTTTCCTGACTTTTCTGCAAATTCCCTGTAGTCTCAATCCCTTCCTTCTTCAGTTTCCCTCTTGGAAACAGCCACAATGTGGCTGAACTCTGTTCTCTAAATTCCACAGAGCTGTCCTTTTTAAAATGCAGAACATTTTCTGTTCAGGATTTTCTGATCTCATTCAGTTCTTATCGCCTGCTATTTCTTTTCTGAGTCACCAATAAAATTAGTAAATTTGAAAACAGAAACAAAAAGTCATCATCACAGGAAATGCCATAAGTGATTTGACTGATAATAAAGCTCCTTCTTGAAGTGCCTTCAGCTTCTGGACTCTCACCCAATTTATTTATTTATTTATTTATTTATTTATTTGTTTGTTTGTTTGTTTATTTTTCCTTTTTGGGTCACACCCGATGCTCAGGGGTTTCTTCTGGTTCTGCACTCAGGAATTACTCCTGGCTGTGCTCAAGGGACCATATGGGATGCTGAGGATCAAACCCGGCTGGCATGGACCCACCACATGCAAAGCAAACGCCCTACCCGCTGGGCTATCGCTCCGGCCCATCTCACCCAATTTTTTTACCCATTAATTGCCCCTGCTCTCCCTTCACCTGTTGCAAGACCAATGTTTCAAGGGGGATAAAACAGCTATTATGTGTCCTCTAAAAACAATGAATAGAAATCCAAACTTTAAAATTTCATGTGCAGTTGTAGAGTCTTTGTGTTAGAAAAGCATGTGGATTCTGTTATATAGGGCCCAAGATAGGGTAGTTTTATATCTACCTGCCCCTACAATCACCAATTTGCATGTGGAGAGTGAACATGTTTAGGTGCACTGAACACAACCTCTTAAATAATTTACTAAATGTGACCACAACATTCAGAGTAAATCAAAGTGTTCTTTGAAAGCTCTGGGCCTGTGGGGAGCTGTACATTTTCCAAAGGCAACCACTTAAGAATGAATATTCATCTTTGAAGGCTAACTGAAGAACTATTCTGGCAGCTTCGCTTCTGCATAAATAACGCTCTAAATACCATGTCCCTATATGGTTTTGCCCATGTGTTTCACTAAGGGTTCAGGCCACGGAGCTTATTGACTTTTGTAAATAAATAAAACTCCATAATGATGTTACTGAGGATTCTGTGTGAGCATTAGCTTTTCATGTTTAAGCATAATTTATAGCTCTCAATTCTTTTAGGCAGGGCCAGTTTCAAACAGCATTTTAATGTTTTAGAATCATTTGTTCCATACTTTGGTCTTCCATTTGAAAATATTTTTATGTCCCCCTATTCCTATCCTGAATTTTCTGTCTTCTTAATAAACTCACACTATTTAAACATAAGGCCCAAGAAAGAAATTCTACTGGTATACTTTAATGTAAATGCATGCAGAAACATCAATGTCTAATTCAAAGAAAGGACACTGATTTTCAGCATCAAGGGCCATTTGTTACATAATATATTTGAAACATAAAGGGCATATTTAGGGCCAATGATTACTCTTATGTTATATCTATATAAAAAGTACGCACACACACATACACGCATATGTATGTATTTTTTTATAAATCGAGCTTTACCTAATTTCAGAGTTGCTAAATATTTTTCCAGAAGCCATTTAAATTGTCTCCTTCAGCTGATTTTCATTCAGCTATTGCCCTGAACTTTATTTATTTTTTATGTATTGTGTCTGTCTTGCAAGAGATCAAACCCAGAACTTCACATATATAGTGATGGCCTTGATCTTTGAGAGAGCTAAGAAATTTTAATGATCCTCTAGGAATTATAACTGTAAAAAATGTTTGAATCTCATATGACACCAGCTTTAACATCTGTGTTGTGCTTTGCTGGAGCATGCGAGGAAGTCAGAAACCCTGTTTGCACTGTATCGAGGACAGAGAAACACAGCTTTCAGAAATTGAAATTCTCTCTTTTTGAAGATTTTTAGAAAAATAGAAAAATACAGTATAAAATCCTTTGTATCTACCAAACAAAACAAAGCTATTATCATCTTCTGGTAGCTGCTTTATTTCCTTTTCAAAGAAAAGTGATCACAGATAAAATCCTTTCTGTTCATGTCATAAGAATGCTCACCCTCTGTTTACTAGATACCTACATTATACGCTTACTCGGTCTCTATGATAAAGTAAAACATATTGTGAAAAGTGTTTACAAGATTAGCTTGAGAGAAAAATTTGTTTGGCATTCCCCAGACTAGTACCATATGTCCTCAGGACCAAAGTAAAATAGTTAAATGAACCATTCAGCAAAAATTGCTCTTTATACCAAGTTCTGCTATGAAATCCACTCATTGGTTCTATCCTAAGTAAAAATACAATCTTTTCTTCCAAGACTAAAGAGAGGAAAGTAAAATGCAGTATAAATAGGTCTGTGTATATGTAAGTGCATATGTAAAATGAAACAGAGATCTGTTTCTTCCTATCTTCCATCTCTTTCCATATTGCCTTGGTCATTTAAGTTAAAATTTCTTCTTTACGGTTGGGTTATAGCAATTTGGGGGGGTGAAGGAACAACAGCTGGCTGTGCTGAGGACTTAATCCTGGTTCTGTACTCAGGAATCACTCCTGGCAGGCTCAGGGTTTTGTGTGGGGTGCCGGGATAAAATCTGGTTTGGAAAACAAGCCACCCTACCTGCTGTACTATCTCTCTATGCCTTGAGTGTTCCCTTATCAACTCCTTTCTCCTCCACCTCTCATTCCCAGAAACCTCTATCCTAAATTCTAGTTCAGCCCCAATTTTTTCTAGATTCTCCAAACCCACATTGCTCCCGTTAGTGCCAGGCTGTAAATGACTCAGTTCTCTACCCTCTAAACTCTTTTATTTCTCTGTCTGAATTTCCTGCATACCCAGAAAACCCTCCAACCACACACATGTTGTCTTTTCTACTAACTCTCCTCGTCAGCTATATGATCATTTCCAAGCTCCTCCCTGAATGTCAGAGTAAGTATGGAAGAAATGAGGAGAAAAGCGAAGTTACAACTAAAGCAGATGGAAAAGAACCTGTAGAGCAAAAGAGAGGGTGTTTCTAGAAAAGGAGTGGCTGAGACAGATTTTGAAGACTGACCTTATTTAAACTCTGCGTCTACTCTGGTCCCGCCTCCCTTTGAAGTCGCCAAAGAATGTAATCCCGCTGCCTTTTGTATTTGGGACATGCAGTGATTAGTAGAATGGTGATCTCTCCCTCATCTGGAATAAATATGAACCTAATACCTCCCTGCTTGAACATGCCTGCAGATATTAATATTGGTAGAAAGCTATCGGCTACCTAGAGTAGTATGTGTTTTTATATTTTTATCACTTTGCTAACTTTGGAGTGGCGTTTGACTTGTTTTTTTTTTCTTCTGTTTGCAATTATTTTAGAAAGGAGGCTTTCACCGAAGCCCGGGGTGCCCGACGAGGTGTTAAAAAAGTAATGGTAATTGTGACTGATGGAGAGTCACATGACAACCACCGCCTGAAAAAGGTCATTCAAGACTGTGAGGATGAAAACATTCAACGGTTTTCCATTGCTGTAAGTACCTAGCTGGAGGTGGCTTTCAGAGCCGCTGTGAAAGGAAAGAACTGTGTGTATCTCTTGGTTATTTAACAAAAGATACACAAATTAGGGCCAGAGCAATAGTACAGCAAATAGGATGCTTTCCTTAAGCATGGCTGACCCTCATTTGATCCCCTACTTCTCATATATGTTTCCCCTGCTCTTCCAGGAGTAATTTCTGAGTGTAGAGCCAGGAGTAACCCCTGAGTATTTCTAGATGTAGCCTCAAAACAACCCCCCAAAAGTTATACAAGTCAGTTTGGAAAGGAGAAAGTTCTCCATTTGGATTAGTTGTGTGTCTGTGTGTGTGGGGTGAGGAAATGGGTCTTGCCTTCATATTGCCCAGTGCCAAGCCAAATAGTCTCAAATAAGCAGTCATAGAAAGAAAGGAAAAAAATAACAAGAGGAAGCAAAGAAACAAAATGTTATGAAAGCAGAAGAATAAGAATAAAAAAAAGGACTGAAAGTGAGAGAGGAAAAAGAGAAGGAAGAAAAAATCAGAATGGATTGTTGAGAGAAAAAAAAAAGTAAGTAAAAGGGGAAAGGAGAGATAGAGGGCGGAAGAGGAAGAAACTAGCAATGAAAAGGGAACTAAAGACAGGTGAAGCAATATACTTGCCTGCTAATTAATATTCTCATAGTTCTAAAGGGTGAAAAAATCAGACCATGCTTACTAAATATCTACTAAATTCATCAATGATATTTGCACATTTATAATCCTTTGCATTGTAATGAAGAAGCAAAAGGCTCCCAATTATTTTGCCTACCAGAGAGATTTAAGAAGAAACAGTTGTTACCACAGCAGGAAGCTTCAGTGAGGTAATCACTGAGAAACCAACTAACGCAATGACAGAGTAGACCGTCCATAAATACTGCTTAGAATTATGTTTGACTCCAGGAGTTTGCAACCAGGAGATAATAAAATCCTAGTGTTTTAGGCTCTGGTGAGGGTGGGTCTTAGAGATCAACTGTGTTCCACCTTAGACTCTAAAATTTGTTCTCAGCTTCTGAAGCATAACAGTAGGGTCTGGCCTTTCTTTTCCTGGTTTTTTCTTTTTTTCATTTTGGTGAAGCAAGATAGTTTTTATTGGAACCTACTTAGAAAGACGGAAGAGAGGAAGTACATGTTCAAGAGCGGACACAAGCTTGAAAGAGCAAGCAAGCAAAAAGACACAGAAACCAGCTAGAAGGAAAATGTTTAAGGGAGAACACGGAGTGGAAGTGAAAGCCTGGCTTCCTAACTCGGACTTTCTGATGGCAGAGTTTGAAAAATCTAAGTGCATAAGTATTGGGGAAATTAGAAATCTTGAGCTTCTGCTCGTAGAGAATAATGTGGTGAATGTCTTAGCACAATTCGGCAATATCTAGGGAAACTGAAAACACAGATTGTCTATGGCTCAACAATCTCACTGGCGTAGGAACATTTATATACAAGGTGCACAAAGGTGTACATGGCAAAACCATTGTAATGACAGTCGAAGTGAGATTCCATTATTCATTAACGGGGACAGTGGTTCACTGAACTGAATGTGTCTTTGCAGCTAAGATGAATGAGCTTGAGTTTATGGATTTAAACGAGTATCTTATACATCAACTATGTCTCAATAAAGTTAGAAAAACAAAAAACAAAAAAAAGTACCTTGAGGAGCTGAAGTGCAGTGGGTCGGTGTTTGCCTAGCACCTGTGGACCTGAGTCTGGTCCCCTGTGCAGCACCAGGAGTGACGCTGAGCTTGAAGTGTGGCCCCCAAACATAATGATAATAGTCATAATAATTTGCAAAAGGTGCCTTGATCTTTAGGGTAGAGGATCTATCATTTGTTCTATGGAGTCGCAATTTCTTGCCCATAGTCACTGAATATTTCCCTTTGTTGTACCTTATTTTATTGTTCCTTCTTTGCTTTTTATCTGACCAAAACGGAGATCTCATAATTACATTAATCTTCTTGGAAAGCCATAAGATCCTGAGTTCTTTTCCCACTTTAATCAATGTGTTAACTGAAAATCAAATGAATGGAAATAAATGAAATTTGCTCTTTGAAGTGGTAAAAGTAGATAGGAAAAATTCACTCCACATTAATTGTTACTGTTATTTTCTCAATTCGCTCATTCATTTCCTCACTGAACTTTGTATTTTTTATTTTGTACCAAATTAGGAAAACGACCTTTGTTTTTTTTTTAATTACTTTTCCATGTGCATTCATACGGAAAGCTGGACCTTGCTTCACATGATCAGATATACCTGGCCAGTTATTACCCAGACTATTCTGCTCATCCTTTTTCATTTACCATTTGATCCTGAAAATCATAAAAATATGTTTGAGAGGTGACAGCACTCCAAAACAGTCTGGCTATTGAAAATCTATGCACCGTGACAGAAAGCTACAGTCACTTCAAGGTGTTGCATCCTCAGATCTGTCAGTTGAAGATAATAGACATTGAGCAAAGGCACGTTTTACATTCAGATTCTAATCTCAAATGATAATGGTTGGGATTATAATATCTATAAAGTATGTATCACCTAGCATTCAAATGAAAAGAGAAGTTAGAAAGTACCTTAGATCTTCAATCCTTTGTACACACCAGGCATGGTACTGCATGTAAAGTAACTTAGGCTTTATGTCAGTCTCAAGGGAGTTTCAAATCTATTGCAGTTAAACGTTAGCAAACTATCAAATGCCTAGGCTTGATATGTTTGGGCTAAGTGAAACAGAAATAATTTATCTTTACTTATAAATGTATATTATTTCTCTTCTCATTCATAGAAAATAATACTTTTTCCAAACTATCAGACCCTTGAATGAAGGATCAGAATACATTTCTGTCTATTTTCTTGTTTGTTCTGTGTTCACAAAACAATTCAAAAAATTATATGCAAGCCAAAGTAACCCTGGGGATGTTGTTATACTTGTTATCTTCTAAGTTTATCCTCCCATCCTGCATTTATACAATTTAATTTTATGCTCCCATTCGGACATTTTTGCCTTTGAGCTTTATTCATTTGCCTGTGCCCTATCACATAGTACATTAAAAGGTCAGAGGTGGTTTACATCAAAACTTGCACAGATCACCGTGGCACTAAAGTCAGTGCAACTTTTATGTGAATTTGCAACTGCCTTGAAGCTTAAGTGAAATGCAAATGAAATACAGCGGTCCCTCACAGGAACCAAGGAGGAAAGATGGTATTTCTTCAGGCAGGTCAGGACTTTCGTATCTTATCAGTCTATAAATGAAAGATTGGTTATTTGGTGTCAACTCTGAGGGATTCAATGATGCAGAACACATATGACTATGAAAGACTATCATGGTTAGCAAAACCACAGATAGTGGAGAAGTTCAACAGTCTAAAGGTGAAGAGTACAGTGGTGGACAGGCCCTGGGGGTTCCCAAGACTGACTGCAAGAATGCAATGGAGACTCCGGAGCTTGGAGACTCAGTGTCGGCATTTCTTTGCTTAGTCCTAGCAGGTCCATCCTGATGTGCTGAGCTAGTCAGTTGTAAGACGCTCCATCAATCACTGTTTTTAAATAAACCAGAGAATTTACTCAATGTGATTAAGAGCAAATGGCCCTTGGTTGCCCCCAACTTAGATGGGAAGTTCTTGCTATGGTTCTACTCATTCACTTTTCCTACCAGTCACTAAAGTGAGCAAAAGTACCAGTGAGTAGTAGCTGCTCAAGTGTTCAGCAAAGTCTGTTTTTATGGTTGTGATTTGTCAGTTCTTGGTGTAAACTTAGAGTCCGAAATAAGCTCAATCACAAAACACAGAGATAGCCCAGAGTGTACCATTTTGTCGCCTGAGAGGGTCCTGCAGTTCCCTGGTAGCTGCTTCTTCAGAGAAGCTCAGAGCCACCCACAGACATAGGAAGGCTTCACACTTCCTAGGTGAGAAAACCGCAAGGCACTGAGAAACCTGGGCAGTGTCTCAGAGCTCAGGACTGGGTGGAAATGAGGTTAGCACCTTGAGGTTCAGATGAGCAATTTCCTCTGGGCTGGAGCACAAGAATCAGGAAGAAGAGCCCCACACCACCACCACTTCCTCGGACCTTTTTGCCTGCTCTCTTGGAAAGAAACACGACAGCACTGCTTGGCCGACTGGCGGGAGCACAGCTCGTGAGCGCTCATTGCACTGACTCCGCCTAGCCCTAACTATGATCATTTCAAGACAAATAACTATAAGCCATAAACAGTTATTTTAAAACTGTTTTTAAGACAGTTATTTTAGTCTTCTTTTTCTAATATTTTACATGTGAAAAGTTGTTTGCTTCTGAACAGAATACCAGTTTTTCAGTCACCTGTTCTAAGTCTAATGTAAGAACAGGTAGAAGCCAGGTACTTGCAGGGCAGAAGAAATCACAATGGCAAGAGTGAGCAAAGAAGTGGTATACAAAGAAGAGGCGGGTTCCAGAAGGTTCCATTGGGATGCTGCTCCCTGCCCAGGGTAATACCAGATATTGGCAAGGGTTGATAGACCTGGGAACTCTCGGATCTTACCTGGAGACATCATGGAAGGATAAAATGGAAGTGACTCTGAAAAGTTGGCAATTTCTTTAGTCAAATGTCCACTCATTAAGGGGGGGGGGGGGGGGGGGGGGGGGGGGGGGGGGGGGGGGGGGGGGTAGCACTCATTATGGCCCTGTGCTCTCATATAGGACTTTTCTCAAGAGAAAAGAAAGCATATGCCCACAAAACACTTATGCATGAGTATTTCTAGTAACTTTACTCACGATCATTTGAAAATAAGAACAACCCAGATAACCTTAGAAATGAAATTGTGGTGCATCTAAACAGTAGTGATCTCCTCAGCAATGCAAAAAGTCTGAGCTTCTGCTACATGTGGTACATGTTACAACATGTGGTAACATGATGTCTTTCACAGTACACAAAGTGAAAGAAGCCAGAAAGGAAAGACTGCGGCTCTGATTTCATACTGAAAGAAGCGAAGGTATTAAAATAGAAATACATCAGTAGTGGTCAGGGGTTGGCGAAAGGAATTGGCTATTCAGGGGAAGAGGAAACATTTTGGGGTGATGGAAATATTCCGTATTTCAATGTGTTAGTAACATATTGTTTTTTTTCAACACTCATAGAATTTTATAGCTAGAAAGATAAGTTGACATTTTTGTTTTGTTTTGTTTTTCTATGTGTGTGTATGTGCCAGAGATCAAAACCAGAGCTGTAGGAATAGTCAAGGCAGTATACTACTGAGCCACATGATTGATCCAGGATTGGATCTTCATGAGGCTCAGTGGTAAAACAGGGTCCCTATTTTGGAATGTGGAGATCAAAGCCAGGTTGCCCTACTCACTATACTATTTCCCTAGTCTTTTATTACCTATAAACTGTATCTCAGTTAACCTTATTTTTAAAAATGAAATAAAATCTGCTAGGTCTAAATAATTCTAATTAACTCTGACAAATAAGTATTCTCTTTTCACTTTTTCAAGGGTTTTTTTTTTTGCGTTTTTTGGGCCACACCCGGCAATGCTCAGGGGTTTCTCCTGGCTCTGGACTCAGGAATTACTCCTGGTGGTGCTCGGGGGACCATATGGGATGCCGGGATCCAACCTGGGCTGGCCGAGTGCAAGGCAAATGCCCTGCCCACTGGACTATTGCTCCAGCCCCCTGTTTTCAAGTTTTAAGTCGAACTGCTCTTTAGAAAATTTTTAGGAAGAATAACTTACTTAAGGCACAAACAACTCACCTGTTAATTGTTTTTGCTTGCAAATAATGGGGTCTCTGATTGGTATAGTACCAACGACATTCAAAAGACTCAAAGTTAAATCAGAACTGTTGGAATATAAAGATGATGCTGTTAATAAATAGCAGAGAAGAAGCTTTTCAAGAGAAGAAGTTTCACACATAAGCATGATTGCCTTTTCTATTTCACTACACCAATTACAGTATGGAACAGGTAATACTAGGAATTCTACAGCCACTGAACAGTCATTAGTATGAAGTGTGAAGGAATATAAACAGTCATTATGCCATACATTTTCTGTTTATTGACAAAACGTTCAATATCTTTATTTGACACATTGAATTTAAAATATATTCTTGCTGTTTCTGTTGTGTCTTAGATTCTTGGAAGCTATAACCGAGGAAACTTAAGCACAGAAAAAATTTGTGGAGGAAATAAAATCAATTGCAAGCGAACCCACTGAAAAACATTTCTTCAACGTCTCGGATGAAGCGGCTCTAGTCACTATTGTCGAGCTCTGGGAGAAAGAATATTTGCACTGGAAGGTATAAAGCTTCCTCCTAGCCCAGACACTCTCCTACAGTTCAAACCCAATGTGAAGGGGGGTTAGCATTTTTACTCTATCGAGTCACCAGCATGAAACACTACCTGTTCATCTAAATCTGTTTTTGACAGGGTTTTTCACCTAGCAATATGTCCCTGGAAGCTTTCTTAGTAAAGGCCAGCAGAGACCAGGGGGGAAGACGCCAGTGCTAATAGGCGAGGACAAACATGGGGGCCCCGTTTTTATTCTTTACTGTGTCCCAGGTATGGACAATGGAGAAACTAGCTCAGACTTTTAAAAAATTTGTTGCCTTTGGGCTTCTATCTGCAGTCATTACTTTCTTGTGGTTGTTTCTGTTTGGGAGCAACACCTGGCAGTGCTCAGGACTAATTCCTAGCTCTGCACTCAGGAATTATTTCTTGCCAGTTCAGGGGACCATATAGGGTGCCAGGAATTAAATCACGTCAGCTGCTGCGAGACAGGCACCCTACCATTGCACTACCTATCTGGCCCTGCAGTCAATTCTTGTATTGTTCATGTATTTTCTCGAAAGTTAGTTCTTTGCCTATTTACTTTAAGGATCTTCATAGAAATCTGCTTCAAATCCCATGGCAATAAAACATGAGTCCACTATGTCTGATTAAGTCAAAGTTGCTTTTCCATAGGTATTTTTTCCTTTGAATGGTGACCAGTGACTGGAATAATGAATCATAATACTCCCTTCTCTTAGAATAGCTCAAGTAACAACTTACTATGAAACTAGGTCTCTCTTATAACAGCATCAAAGGAAAAGAAGGTTTTGAGAATATGCCTAGCAAAGTGGCAAAGCCTCTTCTCCTTGTTCTTGGATAACCATATTCTCAAAGGCTGTAGCTTTATTTTCAACCCAGGAGAAAAAGCCCCCAGAGAATTCTGCCCTTGTTCTCCATCCAAACCCAGTTGATTCAATCCTTGTGAAGACAAATCGGCAATTGATGTTTTGCATCTTAAACATAGACTTTTAAAAGTTCTCTCCCTGGTATCACTTAATTATAGGAAACAAAGATAAAATGGAAAACAGGAATAAGTGGAAGTAGAAAAACAGAAGTGACCATTTTTACTATCATATGCAGTAAGAAAAAATGCAGAAAGGTGACTAGAAAGGAAAGCTACTGATTTATCATAAGGACTTTCAAACTATCTTTTATTTTCAAATATTTTATTATACCACCATGAGATATACAGTTACAAAGACATACCATTAAAACGTTCATATTTGGGTTTTGGTCATACAGTGTTCCAGCACCCATCCCTCCACCAATGTCCCCAGTTCCCTCCCCCTCCCCCAGCCCGCCTCCATGACAGGTTTTTTATTTCTTTCCCTTACTCTCTCTTTCTCTTTTCCTTCCCTTCCAGACTATGGATTACAGAACATACATTAAAGGGTTGTCATGGATTACATAACATATGTTAAAGGGTTGTCGTGTGTATCTTTTTGCCTGTATTTAATGCTCAGTTCTAGGTTGATATTAGTACTTTCGACATTTGTTAGCACACTGTTCCATTTTCTGTCTTGCCTAGACTCTGACTCCCACACAATTCAAACTATCTTTTACAATGATCCTTATCATCAATATATTTTGCTTTGAGATCCAATGTACAATTATGTATGTATTTGAAAATTAACTTTCACAAAATAACCCTTATTGTATATGATGCACTCTCATCTCTTACATTATACTCTGTTATGTTTCAAATATCAATATCTATACATACACATATATTTGGGTATATACTATATATTATGTATATTTTCCTACGCAGTCAGTACTTTTTAGTTGTTTTTGTTTGAGTGTCACACCTGGCAGTGCTCAGTACTAACTCCTGGCTCTGCACACAGGAATTATTTGTGGCCAGAAATAAATAAATGTATGTGTGTGTGTATGTGTGTGTGTGTGTGTGTGTGTATTCTGTCTCGTCCTGTTCGTATCATAACTAGATGACAACCTATAGGTAAAAAGTTCCAGTTAGAGGTGCTGGAGATAAATAGCCTTTCCAGAATATTCCGTCTGTTCCCTTTTGCCGAGACCCTGCCTCCTTTTCCCCCGTGGCTTTAGAAACAGAACAGTTGTTATTTATCAAGCTAAATTCACAGCTGTTTCGGAAGTATTTGGCTGCCCAAATTTCTGTGTATAAGTCATCTCTTCAGCGATCCAATGTCATTTACTATTAAATCAGACTGTGGATTTAGTTGGCAAGAAGAAAATCTATTAGGCTTTCCAAGTCATTGTGCAGTTTTAATTTTTACTAAAGCAGTATAATATATGTATGATATGTTAGACATGCTCTATAAATATCACCGAAAACTGACATTTAGTTAAATGCAACATCTCATTTATTAATCTTACCCTGAGGAAGTGTAACTTAAGACTTGTAGAAATGAGTCTAAATTAACAGTAGTTTGGAAGAAGGGTAAATTGACCTTAAATAGCATTTGCAGATTTTTCTGAACCTAATCACATGATGAGTTATGGCTTTCATACTGAAGTTCCCTCACACTCCAAAAAAGTCTCTATTTTTAAAAATCAGTTTATTAATGTATTTTATAATAGCATCACAGATTTAAAATGTTTCCCCATTTTTATTGCTATACTTTTAGGGACTAACCAAGAAGTTTTGCCTAGCCTAACTGATTTTTTTACAGCAATAAGATCAGAAAGAGATTATTTTCCTGTTCTTTGGCTAATCTTTTTTTGTCACCATTTATTTCAACAATAAATAAAAGCAATTATGAGATTTCTGTTTGCCAAGGGCACTGCCATCTAGCGTGAGACAGATAAGCCAGCAACTTGCCCATTAAAATTTAAAAATCAGTAGGCTAGAAACATAGTATAGAAGTTAAGACACTTCCCTTGCATATAGCCAGCCCTGATTCAATCCCCAGCACATACGGTCCCTGGAGCACAGAGTGAGTCTGGAGTACACTCTGGTATGGCCACAATACGAATACATGAAAGTCAGAAAGCCATCTCCCTTTCCCATTATGCATAAAGCTAAAATTCCTAAGCAGATGTGTCACAGTGGTTAGCGTTTTCTCAAAACCTGTGATGAGTTCAGAGAGGAGTTGGCTGCAAGTTCAGGAGTGTACAATGTGATAATAACACTGTGTAACAGTTCGACAAGGCCCACAAACTTCAGTCTTTAACTGTTTTCAGCAGGAAGCAGAATACCAAGAGACAGTGGAAATAGGCAGGTTTATCTGTTGCATTCTTATCACCAATCTTGCAAAATTAAGTGAGAAAGAACCTTAAAGCTTTGTAGACTAGCAGTAAATGTTCACATTAAAGTGCCTTTCCGTTATTCAAATTAGATGTAAATTTGTAGGTGAGATTAAAATTATATATTTGAATTCTTGATCGATTGCTCCTATTAATCCACTCCTATAAAAGGCAACTACTGATGCATTTGTATGCCAACTTATACCAGTAGATAGCTAGTAAATAAATTTGATTTCACAAATGTAATTGTTCTCTTGCCTCAAAGAAAGGACCAACTGACTTTCTCAAGATTATGTGCTATTTTTAACTTATCTGCAAGGCCAAATAAGTCAGTCACTCCCTACTGAAAGCAAATAAATCAACATTCCCTCAATCCCCTCAGGATGCTGTGGTTTGGGGGTTAGTGAATATTTTGAGATTAGCACATTTTTCTAGAATGCTCTGGATTAACCCTGCATTTTAGTGAAGTCCTTACATTTTCAAAATGGGTACTGGATCCTAAAAATAAATAAATAAATAGATGGATGGATGGATGGATGGATGGATGGATGGATGGATGGATGGTGGTGGTGGTGGTGGATGGTGGATGGATGGATGGTGGTGGATGGATGGATGGATGGATGGATGGATGGATGGTGGATGGATGGATGGATGAATGGATGGATGGATGGATGGATTAGTAAATAAATAAACAAACAAATAAATAGATTGACCTGGTGCTCTGTCAAAAGTTGCTTTATGTGTTTTTAGCCAGAAAAACACAGCAAATACAAATTTAGAATCTCTGCATCCTTTGTCAAATAGTGGGAAGCTATACACAGAGAGCTGTGGGGCTGGCAGAGATGGAAGCTCTTTCAATATGTATACTTTAAAAAAAATCCTGTAACATATCAGGTAAGTTTAGCCAGAAGTCCATCAGGGTTCTCAGGATGTGCAGATGTGAGGTGCACGTGTGCAAACAGGGACCTAGATCTGCAAAAGTCATAGCACCCCAGAATCTCCACGCATGCTGAGTATAAGGTCAGGGTCTGGAAGAGAGAGTTCTCTGAGCTACAAGGGTGGGTAAACTGGTGGTCAGGAATGTAAGGCACAGCCCTCCAGCTGGGTCCACCCTCATCCCAGCCCTACCTAAGAATTCTGAGTTAAGAAATTTATGGTGGAAAATACCTTTAATGATGTTGGAACTTTGAGCTGATAAATACCGACTTGGGATGTGTTTGGAAAATCAGCAGGGTATTAAAAAGTCTTTCCCCCTCTGCCTACAGCTACAACTGACCAATCAGCAGCTTCATTTGAAATGGAAATGTCTCAGACAGGCTTCAGTGCTCATTATTCACAGGTATGTGACCAGCAAGTGAAAATAAAATCTCTTCTTCTCACACCAAGACCAGTGCATCACACTAATGTAGTAATGTAATATGCAATATTGCAAGTGCTTCTAGCAGTACATGACTAATTCAGTCTCACCATAAGGTTATGTAATTCTATCCCATATAGTAACAAGGCACTTCACAGACTTATTTTTCAAAAAGTGTATATCTTACCATGAACAGTACTTTGTACCCATAATTGTGAATCAAATCATTTGGGATCTACTGTAATTATGCATCTGGCTAAATGTAATTCTTCATTTAAAATGTTCTTTAAAGATTTGGACTGCAGTGGGCCCAGGTGATGACCTGGGGGTGGGGGGTAACTTTAAGACATGAACTGGGCAACCAAAGCCTCAAATACTAACCCAGTGGTACCCACTGGATACCTATTAAGACAATACTAAGACCCATTACCTAGGGTCCCGTTTTGAGAGGAGTAAAAGACAAAGAATTTGGAGTGTATGTTTTTCTTTTTTTTTTCAGTGAAATATTTTATTTATTTATTTATTTTTTTTTAGTGATTAAACAAGTATTTATTTTAGTTCAGTTAAAACATACATTGTTTCATTGAAACGGTGTAGCACTTTGCCAACAAATCATACTGAATTGTTTGCAGCACCCATCCCGCCACCAGTGCCCATCTCCCACCACCAATGTCCCCGGTTTCCTCCCCCCTCCCCAGCCCTGCTCCATGGCAGGTTCTTGATTTCTTTCCATTTCTCTCTTTCTCTTTTCCTTCCCCTCCAGACTATGGATTACAGAACATACATTAAAGGGTTGTCATGTGTATCTTTTTGCCTCTATTTAATTTTCAGTTCTAGGTTGGTATTAGTACCCTCAACAATTGTTAGCACACTGTTCCATTTCTGTCTTACCTAGCCTCTGAATCCCACACGTTTGTGATAATTTGATACCAATATCCAAGATCAAGTGAAACATATATCAGGAGGTCCTGTCAAAGGTGGAAATTATCACAAACGTGGAATGTATGTTTTTCTTACTCTCAAGTTAATCAAGAAGCTTGACTAGAATTTCATATCAAAGACCTAAGTTTCTTAGTATCCAGAACAATGCAGAAAGGCAAAATGGGAAAACGTATCATTTGTCCTTGATGAAAGAAAAGGTTGAATGATTCCTGCAAAAGAATATTGACATTTCAGTCTGCAGTTATACTGTCCAAAGGAGATCACTTACTTGCTCTTCCTCAGTGTTCTCTCCTGTAAAATGGGGATGGTGAGCTGGTTCTTCGTCCAAAGAGGATTATGTAAGCTAATTTATGCAAAGCATCTTGAGTGGTTCCTCTCAAATTGTCGATTCTGTTTGTTTTTGCTCTTTTCTTACATATTTTTATGTTCTCCGGATGCAAGGATTGGGTCATGCTTGGAGCAGTAGGAGCCTATGACTGGAATGGGACAGTCGTCATGCAGAAGGATAACCAGGTCATAATTCCACAAAACAACACCTTTAACGTTGAGTCCACCACAAAGAATGAACCTCTTGCTTCTTATTTAGGTAACGTTTGAGTGTGATTGATAAAAACTTAATTGAGTTCATTTCTGTTTTTTTTTTATTTTTACTTAACATTAGTTCTTATATTTAGATAGGTTTACTTTTCACTATGTCAGAGAGACCATTTCCAAGAGTTCAGCATTTTACAGGACCCATACAAGTTTCTAGAGAGATAGTTCAGCGGGGAGGGCTTCTGTCTTGCACTTAGTCAACCCAAAAACCCACATGGTCCCCGATGCACTGCCAGGAGTGATCCCTGAGAGCAGAGCCAGGACTAAGTCCTGAGAACTGCTGGGTAAGGCCCCCAAACAACAATAACAACCTAAAAAACAAACAAACAAAAAAAATTTCCAGTCTCAGCAAAGCTTTAGTTAAAATAAAAGAACATGGAAGCTATTCTTCCTCAAAAGGGCTGAGGGGGTCAGAGAGATAATCCAGCAGTGAACGAGTGTGCCTTGCACACGGCCGACCTGGGTTTGATCTCCAGCATCCCATATGGTCCCCTGAGCTCCACTAGGAGTAACTCCTGTGTGCAGAGACAGGAACAACCCCTGAGCATTGGAAGGTGTGACCCCAAAAGAAAAAAAAACAAGGACTGAGGTACAAGGAACAATTTAAGCCCTGCTACAAGCATGTTAAGGTCTCTGTGTGTCTGAAATTCTCTCTAATTTCAAGAAGAACTTTACAGTTGGTAGACAAGAAATAATAGTAGACAAGGAAATCGTGGCATAGCCTATATCCTGAGGCTCTGACTCCCTGAATGTCCTCTCTCCTTATTATTTTCTTGCTGTGTGTTTTCACTGTGTCATAGCATTATCTCTAACCACCGGACAACAAACATTGGACTGAAACCCAGTCATAGCCCAGAGACTTGCCTGGCACAGAGATACGGGCTGCTCTCAGCACCTTCTTCTGGGGCTGTACCAGGCTGTGAGCTCCTCAGGATCCTCGGGGCTTCCCTATCACTGGGTGGTCTAGTAAAGAGCTGAGAGGATAGAAAGGGCCCCAAGATTGTGATTTCTCCACTCTTTTCCCACTCCACATAAATCTGGGGTCTCTCTAGGTCCATGCAGTGTTCTTGGTTCTAGGAATGTGGAGAAGAACTTGCAGTATTCATAGTTGACCACTGAAGTGTTCTTTGCTGGCATCTTTCTGCCCAGGAGGTATAGCTGTAGTTCTATGGGTCCCCGTTTCTTTGAATTTTACAGGAAAGGTGACAGGTTTTCACAGGTAAGGCCATTTAGCTCTTCATGCAAAGGCACAAATTCAATCTGCTCAGGCAGCAGGACTTATAAATAAAAGACCTGGATTCTTAATTTTTTTAAAATTAAGTATATAAAGATTAGCAGCAAGTGTTAAAATCCCTTAAGACATGTGGAACTGTGTCAAAGAAAATCTACCCTTCATAAGAATTCCTCTTTATGTTTTGCTCTGTAAAATAGCAGCTGACATGTTATTGTACTAAACATTATATCATTCGAAAGAAACTATAAACCATGGTTGTCAGGAAAAGATTGTCTAAAGCATATAGATCAAAAAAATAATTCCCCCCTACCAGTCCTCTCTTCCCCAAACCTTGAAGAAATAGATGCCTAGAAAGAAAAATGTATACTTCATGTCTTTCAAATATTTTGAGTATTCTAAGGTAAAACAAAGAAGTTGAGATTCAGTTTCATAGTGAGTTTTGCATGAAAAGATATGCCAGAGTGTATACAGCCAAATAGACAACTTTCCAAAATAAGAAATTAAGGAATGGAAAATTTTGGACACAGCTCTGCATGACAAATCTGAAATGAGAATATAGGTCTCTTAATTTTCATGCTAGTGTTCATTTCACTATTCGAAATCCTGATTATGGATTGATCAAGAAAGCACTTATAAACTATAATTAACTGTGATGTAACAGAGTTGTACATTGAGTTTACCAGTTGGTCACTCATTCAATCTATCTATTCACCAATTAGATAACCAGTAATAAGTTTTTATCAATATCATCCATTGATAGTTTATATTTTTGTAAAAAAAGAAACTTAAAAAAGCTTACTTTTCTTGTAAACTAAGAAATCACTATCATTATATATGCAATGACTTAGAAAAATTAAAATTAGATGACACTAGATTAGATAGCTTCTTTTTCTTCACTTTTTGAGGTTATGAAATTTTTTGTAGGGAATATTTTAGAATTAAGAACCAATGTAAGCTGAATCTTCCTTCTGTCCTTGGTCAAAAACTCATAGGACCCCCCCCCACACACACACATATAAATCATGCCTACATGTAAATCAGTATATTTACATGTAGGAAAGACATTTGATGCATACAGAACCCTGAAAGTATACACACCACATGGACCCAGAAATTTCAGTTATAAATATAAATATATGCATATACAAAATTTGGGTTTGGGAATGAATATTAAATAGTGTCTTATAAGTAAATTAGTATTGTTGCTCCTGGTAATCAACACGCAGTAGATCACTGTATCACTGTCTTCCCGTTCATCATCGATTTGCTCGAGCGGGCCCCAGTAACATCTCCATATGTCCTGTCTCATGCTAGTAGAGCCCAAGGGCATCTGCTTGCTCCAGGAACATAAAGAGCCTCAATCCATTCCGGAATGAGGTCTATAATTGTTACTGATATTTGGCATATCAAATACAACACGGGTAGCTTGCCAGGCTCTGCCGTGCAAGAAATGACTACAAGAGTATGCAGGTAGCATACTCTTGTAGTCATCTCTAAGTCCAGCATTTATTGATGAACTGCGTGGCGCAAGCGGCAGCACGAGCCGGGCTGTGATACGCTGGTCTGCTGGGTGGAGTTCTGACGAGAGAAGTCTGGATGTGGAAAATAGAGGCCCTCATGGAGTGGGGGTCGTCTGGCTTGTTGCAAGGCTCTGCTTGGGTGGCGGGCCAGGGCTAGAACCCGCCATCCCTCCTGGGTGCCTCATGAGCGGCTGGGCACAGGGAGAGCAAGTAGCAGCTCTGCCCCAAGTCTGTGAGTCTCTGGACCGGCATACCTGAGCCGGATTTAAAAAATACTCAGTAGATATTTTCTTTTTTTTAATTATTATGAGTTACATAATAAACCTCTTGCTAGAAATGTGCAGCTTGTGATAGCTTCAACCAGAGGTGCATGTTCATTTCCCTAGGTCTAAGCCTTTTGTGGCAGAAAGGACTTTGCAGATTGTGGGTGTGATGGAGTTAAGGATCTTGAGATAAGAGGTTGTGTGCTTGGCTAGGTCCGACCTAACAGCATGGGCTCTTTAAACTTGTGAACTTCTCCTGGATGTAATGGGAAGAGGTATATTAACAGAAAATGACCTGGGAAGTCTATGGTGTTAGCTTTGAGGATGAAAGGGGTGGGGAGAGGGAGAAGGAGAAGTGGCAAAAGCCAAGGAATATTGATTTTTCTAGAAGCCACAGAGGAGAAAGATCAATTCACCTAGATCCTACAGAAAGGAACCTTGCCATACGCTCTTGGTGATTTTCCCCATGCGAAGTCGATATCAGATTTCTAAATCTACTGAGATTATAAATAGGTGATGCTCTAAGTCCTAATTTTGTAGCAGCTTATTAGAACAATGAAAAGCTAATAAATAGTATTGTATATATTAATAACAAAAGTAACGGACACTGATTTTATAACAAATTAATACTGAGTATTTACAAATTTAAAGACACTGAAGTCCTCAGAGAAGTGTTTGCATTGTTGCTACTCTCAGAAATTTCAGACTGTTCAGTTAATAACTCTACCATACATTTGATTTCCTAAGATCTCATTAAGTGATTACATTCCTTCAATACAAAAAGTCTGAAAGAATTCTATTACTCTCCCAGAGATTGAGTTAATGTTTCCCTGAAGGAGACAGAGATTTTAAGATACCGTTGGTAGAAAACAACGAAAAGAAATTTCGTCTTGACCAGTGTATTTTTAATATATGACTTCTCTCTGCCCAGGAAAGGAACATTTGGAAATATTGTCCACTACGTGCTGAGATGATGTTTTCACTGTATCAGAAATAATCTTGTCAGAATAGTTATAGGTTACTATCTAAATTTTGCCAAAATAAAGTCTAATATTGAAAATTTTCTTACCAAATACAAAAATGCCCAGAATGGGAGCTAGGAGAAAACAAATCCTCCCCCACCCCCTCACACCCCCATATTATTCTAAACTGGATCTGAAGCTTTCAGAATGTTTCCTTGTTTGTATTGCAAATGAAGAAGAGCTTGGACTGACATGTTTGCCTAACATTCCTGTGGAGGGCAAATAGTTAAACTTAGGAAAATCCTATGGAGGAAGAATTCTTAAAAGTATAAAAGTATATGGGCCATTAAAAACTCCCATACTAACATGGAGATTATCATCCTGAGTGAATCAGTCAGAAGGAAAAGGGCAGATATAGAATGACTGCATTCATTTGTAAGATATAAATATATACCAGTGTTCTACTAATTGTTGGAAATGGTAATGCCAGACTAGAACTGAGCATTGGATATAGGCAAAGGGATATACATGATACATGATAACCCTTAAATATATGTAGGGCAAACCATAATGTGTAAAGAAGAGAGAGAGTGAGAGGGAGAGAGAGAGGGAAAGAGAGAAGCAAAAGAAGAAAAGAAAAAGTGCCTGCTATAGAGGCAGGCTGTGGGGAGGAGGAAGGAAATCTGGGGACATTGGTGGTGGACAATGGGCATGGTGGAGGGATGGGTGAAACCCAGTCATGAATACCTTTGTATATCTCACAGTGCTATAATAAAATAAAAAAGAAAGAAAAAATAAATTAAAAAATAAAATCATAAATATAAAAAAAATAAAAATGAATGATAAATAGATAGATAGATGAATAAATAAATAAATAGATAAGTAAATGAATAAATAAATAAATAGATGGATGGATAGATAAATGAATAGATGAATAAATAAATAAGTGAACAAATAAACAAATAAATAGATAAATAGACAAATAAATAGATGAATAGATAGATAGATAGATAGATAGATAGATAGATAGATAGATAGATAGATAGATAGATAGATAGATAGATAGATAGATAGATAGATAGATAGATAGATAGATAGATAGATAGATAGATAGATAGGATAGGTAGGTAGGTAGGTAGGTAGGTAGGTAGGTAGGTAGGTAGGTAGGTAGGTAGGTAGGCAGGCAGGCAGGCAGGCAGGCAGGCAGGCAGGCAGGCAGGCAGGCAGGCAGACAGACAGACAGACAGACAGACAGACAGACAGACAGACAGACAGACAGACAGACAGACAGACAGACAGACAGACAGACAGACAGATAGATAGATAGTCAGACAGACAGACAGAAGAAAGACAGATAGATAGATAGATAGATAGATAGATAGATAGATAGATAGATAGATAGATGATAGATAGATAGATAGATAGATAGATAGATAGATAGATAGATAGATAGATAGATAGATAGATAGATAGATAGATAGATAGATAGATAGATAGAGATAGATAGATAGATAGATAGATAGATAGATAGATAGATAAATGAATAAATAAATAATCCCATACAAGGGGCTGGAGCAAAGCAAACTGTGCAGGGCACTTGCCTTGCATAAAACCAGCCTGAGTTTCATCCCTGGCTCCCTATATAGTCTTCTGAGCCCACCAGGAATGATCTGTGAGTGCAGATTTAATAGTCACCCTGAGCACTTCAGGTTTTCCCCCACCTCCTCAAAAAAAAAAATCCCGATGTGATCACACACACACACACACACACACACACACACACAATTTCTATAACCCAATTTTCATGTTCTTATGCCAATATGAGCTTAGTGACAAGTTTTTTATGGTGAAAATAAATTCTGTTTCTTGCTTCTTCCACCTAGAATTTTCTGATTTCTAAGTATGCTCGACAGATCCAAAAAGGAGAAGCAAATATATTATCCAAAGCCTTTTTCCTGTTACCCAGCTCTTCGCCTACAAGGGCAACTGTGAGAGCTGACAAGGTTCATTCCTTATCGCCCGTGCACAGACTAGGCCACAGTGTTTCTTTCTCTTCCACTTAGCTTTTCTCTTTTCAGAAAGCAATGCTCAGTTAAATGTTTATAGTTAGCTTCATTTCTTAGAAATTCGAGTTTGTTTGTTTTTTTTTATCTTGCTCTGACTATAACTTCTCTGGCAGGTGATTATTATACCTGTAAAAATTTCACCTGACTGTCAGCCCATGCTGGCCCAGTTTCGATCCCTGGCATCCCATATGGTGCCCCGAGCACCGCCGGGAGTAATTCCTGAGTGCAGAGCTAGGAGAAACCCCCTGAGCATTGCCAGGTGTGACCCCGAAAAAGAAAAAAAAAATTCACCTGAGGGCCGGAGCGATAGCCCAGCGGGTAGGGCGTTTGCCTTGCATGCGGCCGCGGCCGTGCCCGGGTTCGATCCCGGCATCCCATATGGTCCCCCGACGACCGCCAGGAGTGATTCCTGAGTGCAGAGCCAGGAGAAACCCCTGAGCATTGCCGGGTGTGACCCAAAAAGCAAAAAAAAAAAAAAATTCACCTGAAAGTTCTAGTTGATCACTTGAATCCCGTTATTCATCCATTTGCTCGGCGGGCGCCAGTAACGTTTCCATTGGACCCTATCACGTTTTAATGTAGCCCAATGGCATCTGGTTGATTCAGGAATATGAAGAGCCTCAAACCGTTCCTTCAGGGTCTTGACAAAGAAGTCTGACCATCTTGTAGGTGGGCGGCCACATGATCTTTTGACATCCCGTGGGATCCAGTCGGTAATGGCTCTAGTCCAGCGGTTGTCTCCAAATCGCATTACATGTCCAGCCCATCTGATTTTCCATGCCGTGGCAAACGAGACAGCGTCCCTGATTCTGGAATAGCAATGGAGGTCGGAGCTCCAGATTCCTTCTCTCACTTGAGTGAGGTGTGATATTCCAAGCATAGCTCTTTCAATTCCTCTCTGAGAGACTCGAACAGCATTCTCATCCTGCTTTCGTAGGGCCCAGGTCTCTGAGGCATATGTTAATGCAGGGAGGACAGTGGAGTCAAAGAGATGTGCCTATTTATCAAAGATAATTCATCAGTGAGTTAACTAAGCATTCACCTAATCCCAAGTCTCAGACATAATTTTCATTTTTTGGAAGTTTCTTTTATCAATCTGCAATGATGACTCTGAAAACTACAAAACAAATTAACATTTATAAGCACTCCGATCTCACTCCATTCTTACTATTTCTTAGGAGAATGTGAAATAAAACAGCTTTTGCTTTGCATGTACTTCTTTTTCATCTTACTTATATACAAGCATGACCCTAACATGTTTTTAAACAATATTATGGATTGTAACATAAAAATGTAACACATGGTACAGTTGACAAAGATGACTTTTGGTCTGTTATGCATGTATTAAGCTAAAGAAAAATGAAAACTGAGAATGTAAAAAATGTTCACAAAAATTGTGCATGAAGAACTGTTCTTTTAGCATTTGTAAGAATACATTTTACTACAAAAAATCTGTTCATTTTCTTAAAATCTAGAAGTTGAACCTCACTATAAAGTAGTTGGTAAGCAAATTATCAATATAATATTTTTCCATTAAGACATACTATTTGTGATATTATGAAAAAATATTCTTTTTTCCATTGATGGGCAATTCTGGTTATCAGAACAATTTTTCTCTCTCTATAGAATTGATATCTGTGTCTGGTCATTTTTATTCAGTGATTTAGCTCTGCAGTAAAGAGACATAAAGAATAAACTTAATTCATCACACCACAGTTAATAACAAATATATTAATGATAATGTGCCTTATAGACAATTAAAATGTTTTAAATCGCATGGTCGACAATCTTAAGAAGGAATAATTAAATGTGAACAGCTAGTCAAAGTATTTAATTGGGCATTTGAAAATCATAGTGAGGTACTATTAGATTATACCGAAAATGTATAAATCCATAAATGTAAATAATAGGAAGAAAATCCAATGTTTGGTAGAGATTGATTAAATGAGTATTTCATATGTTCATCTACAGCACAAATTATTACAAATGTTTTGGAAACAGTTTTCCAAATACCTTTAGAATAAGCATAGAAAGTTTTATCCAGCAACATATTCTTTAATAATTATCTTCAAATATCCAGATAAAAAAATGTGAAAAGTCAAATGGTATCTTTTCTGCAATTATAAAAGGCCAACTCTACTACAGTTATTTTTTAAAGAAATAAAACGTGATAAATGATAGGAAGTGTTCTAGAATGGATTCAAATTGTTTGAAAAACAGTATACTGAAACATACAAAATGAGTACATTATCAGGAGCTAAATTGCCTTGGAAAACTAGTGCAACATTTTAAGCATAAAGACTTAGCAGAGTCTCTACTCAACAGAATGACTATCTTATTCCATCAACTGCTGGAGACAAAAAAAAAAACTGTGAAGGTATTGCAATGGTAAGCATCCCTCGCAGCAATACAATTCGTGATGGGGATGCATTTTAGGGGAAACCCAGGTGTCTTGCACTCCATCATCTAAATATAATCAATTAAGCTCAGTGGTTGTTGCTTTAAAACCACAGTGGGCGTGGAGTGGAGTGATAGTGCAGCAGGTAGGGTGCTTGCCTTGCTCTTGCTTGTATGCACCTCACCCAAATTCCATCTGTGACACCATATTTGGTCCTCAGAGCCTTGCCAAGATTTATACCTGAGCACAGGGACAGGAGTAAGCCCTTAGTATAGCCAGATGTAGTTCCAAGACTAAAAATAAAAATCACCAGGGGAATGGAGAGAGAGCACATACACCTGACTCAGGTTCAATCCAGAGCACTGCGTATGGTCTGCTGAGCCCCACCAGGAGTGATCCCTCACATAAATCCAGGTGTAAGCCCTGAACATCACTAGGTGTGGTCCAAAATAAAATAAAAAACAAAATAGACGAACAATTCCACCTAAATTCCATTGTTTCATTAAAATTGTATAACTATATATATATATATATGTGTGTGTGTGTGTGTGTGTGTGTGTGTGTGTGTGTGCGTGTGTGTGTGTGTATAGTCACTTGATCACTTGATCACTTGAATCCGTTATTCATCAATTTGCTCGAGCTGGTGCCTGTAACATTTCCATTGGACCCTATCACGTGCCAGTATAGCCCAATGGCATCTGGTTGATTCAGGAATACGAAGAGCCTCAAACCGTTCCTTCAGGGTCTTGACGAAGAAGTCTGACCATCATGTAGGTGGGCAGCCACGTGATCTTTGTAATGAGAGTATAGCGCCCACACGGCAGAGCCTGGCAAGCTGTCTGATGCGTGTTCGATATGCCAAAACCAGTGTGTGTATAGTATGCCTATAAAATACCTTATGCCTTAACTCAGAGAAATGATGTTCAATTGTTTAAAATTACAATTTAAAACCTGGGTCACAACGCAGAATAATTTTAGATTTATTATGCTCCCACTACATTACTCTTTTCCATAGGACGTGATGAATGCAAGCTACCGAATGATGAATGGGGATCATGAGAACCATTTTTGATTTTTCCCTCTTTCATTATGATTGATAAACAATTAACATTGAAGGACAAAAAAGCTTGGAGAGACAAATACACTTCTTCAAGGAAAAGCTATCATGATAGTACAGCAGGTAGTACAGTACAGCCTTGCAGAAACCAATGCAGGTTCAATCCCCAACACCCAATATGGTGTCCTGAGCTCCACCAGGAGTGTCTGTGGGTGCAAAGCCAGAAGTAAGCTCTCAGCATCATTTAATGTGGCCCCAAAACAAGCTAAGCTGTTATGGCAGATCATCAGAGAACATACAAAAAGTTTCTACTCAACAAAATTTCCTGAATCAAAGACTATTTTTGTACTTTCAAAACTAACCAGTATAAAAAGAAAATTTATGATACTCCAAATCACTTCAAACAAATCGTAATTCATTCTGAATTGCGCTGAGAAGGCCTCTCTCCTTTCTTAGGTTATACAGTGAACTCCGCCACTGCTTTTGGCGAAGTGATCTATCTTGCAGGACAACCGCGGTATAACCACACGGGCCAGGTGGTTGTCTATACCATGGAAGGTGGAGACATCAAAATTCTTCAGACTCTACGCGGAGAGCAGGTAAGCTCGAGCACTGCTTTCAGAGAGTCCGTTCGCCCTCTATGTAAGCTTCAGTGACATATCTGAGATCTTTTTTTTTTCTTGGAGGGATAAAAAGTGTCCCTTTCTTTGAGCTCTAGAACACTTTTACTTGGATGGAAGTGAAGTACAGGATGTATAATAACAGATGTAAATACAGATAAAAAAAACACTTGTGTTTCTATATGTGAAAAGAGATTCAAACACTAAGAAACATGGAAGTATCTGCGATACAGGCAGTAAATTCAGCAGAGAGTGGTTCTAAGGGACGTAGGGGCAGAAATCATCCTAAGGAAGAATATGGGCTGCACTAGAAGGAAAGAGAGTGTAAATAAGAAGAAAGCAATAAAGCCAGTGTCTGATTAGAAACTCTAAAGGCGGGTCTTTTCCCTTTAGGACCTCTTGCACACTGACTGGTGGGTTCCATGAGCGCCGGAGAGGTCTAATCAGCTCCAGGAGGCTACTGCCTCATGTCAGATTTTGAAAAAATTTTGCTCCTCTTTAGCATGAATCAAGTTTTAAGATTTTTTTACCTTTAATAAGCCTGCAAGAAAAGAATGTTCAAAAATCATTGTCTAGCATTTGTCTCAATGTCTAGCAATGCCAAGAAATATAGAATTGGAGAGCCAGAGCGATAGTCCAGCGGGTAGGGCCTTTGCCTTGCACATGGCCGGCTGGTGCCGCCCGGGCTCGATTCCGGCATCCCATATGGTCCCCCGAGCACTGCCAGGAGTAATTCCTGAATGCAGAGCCAGGAGTAACCCCTGAGCATTGCTGGGTGTGACCCAAAAAAAAGAAAGAAAAAGAGAGAAATATAGATTTGGAGACTTGAGAGGGAAATAGAAGGAAATTTTCAATCTCATGAGAGGTAAAGGCCGGATCTGGCCGGATGTGACAGCGCGGGCTGTCCAGAATAAGGGAATAGCAAAGAAATGCAAGTCTCTGAGGGGACGCCAACATTTAGGGCACGGGAGAAGGGAAAGCAGGGGCAAAAATGAAAGAAGGGGTCGGTATGATTGTCTCTGAGTGGCAGATTCAGGGAAACAAATATAAAACCTAGGGGAGACAGTATGGCTGGTGACGCCTTTGCTGTCCGCCCAGCAGTATTCTATCGCCAGGACCAAGCGTGATCCCTGAACCATGCCAGGAGTGATCCCGAGCACAGAGCCAGGAGTGAGCCCTTAGCACCTCTGGGTGTGGCCCAGAAACCGAAATAAATAGATAAAATCTTGGAAGTAAGGTCAGAACATTTCAAGAAGGTCCTTGTTAAGAGCATCAAATAGATTTTTTTAATATTTGAGAAAAAGATCTTATTTAAATAATGATATGTAAGTCCCCTGGATTTCCGTAAAATCCACTGCCTTTACTGAAGCAAGAAGACAATGCTGCCCACCGCAATGCCAAAATGGGTTTTTAATCTCGAGGCAGTCACTGGCACAAGGCTTGGCCATTCAGTGGACAGAGTTTTCTAATGCTACCATGTGCTGAAGAGCTGAAAGGTGCTACACGGGCTCCAAGACAACTCAGCTCCACATAATGTATTTTCTTTCATATTTTTATGTCACCATATTTAAACAAATTGAACTTCACTCTAGAATTATTCCTATGAGTTATCACCTTATTTTGTTTTTAAGAAAACATCGTAGTATCACTGATCTTTTCGGATTTGTAGAGAACACAGTGTAAAGTGACATCCAGAGATCTAAGGGGTATTGGGGGGTGTTCTTATGCGTAGGCACAAAATCCCCAAAAGGCTGCTCAGCCTCTGGGAAGCCTTGAGGATCTTTTGTTTTCATTAGCCAACAAAAGCTCTTAGATAACAGCCATTGTAGTATTTCCATTTCTTTACCATCAGGACCTCAAATATCCTTTTAGGTTGGTGTGAGTAAAGGAAAGTAGGCTTCCTGCAGTTTATGGTAGCAAGCAGACTCTTTGGTTTTATATTCTAGATCGGCTCCTACTTTGGCAGTGTCTTAACGACCGTGGACATTGATAAAGATTCCAATACCGACGTTCTTCTTGTGGGAGCGCCCATGTACATGGGGACTGAGAAGGAGGAGCAAGGCAAAGTGTGCGTGTACACACTCAATCAGGTAACACAACTGCGATCCAGCGAAACTTGGGGCAGCCTTCCCAACTCCAGCCAGTAAGAGGTCTCGGTGGGCACTCATCTGGGGAGAACACTAAGAGGGGTTAGAGTTTATCTGCCTTCCTTCCCCTGAGCGGACAGAAATGAGCAGTAAGGCTGCTCAGAGGGCTGGTACAGCGGTGCCCATCTTCTGTGTCTTGTTTTGGGGAACACAGAATACTCTTTCTCTTTCCTTATCTATTCTCTCACCTAATTTGCAAGAAAACTGTGCTACATGTCAACTTAAATCACTGGGGACAGTTCATGGTTCTGGCCAGCAGGTGAGTAACATTCACTGTTAATGGCATGTGTGTCTGTGAGCACACCCTGGAGCAAACCCTGAGCCAGGCCCAAAAACCATTTTAAAAAGAGTTTGTGAGTGTGAATTTGTATGAGTGTGTGTGTGTGTGTGTGTGTGTGTGTGTGTGCGCGCACACGCGGGGAGGAGTGAAGAAGTACTTGTTAATAAGCAAAAGAACTAAAAAAAATTACTAAGATGTTAAAAAAAACTTGGAAATACTCCACCAGGCTGGAGTGAGATTCTGTTTTCTACTCCTGACTTTAGATGCAATCTATTAGGTAAAATAATCGATTGATCTAATTAGGAGCAGACCTTTTCTCCCTTTGGTTTCAAACGCTACGCGCAGGTGAGACGCAGAGGCCCAACCTCGCCTGACCCCGTCCATCTTGCTTCCTGGGTATTTCCTTTCCTTCCCACTATTGAAACAAGATTTGACACTGGTGCCGGGTGTGAGATTTGGGGGCTTGTGGGCACGAAACCCTTTTATTTACAGTGCTACGTGTGCTACGTGAAACTCCCGTATGATGTTTCCCCTTGCACGTCTACAATCCACTAAGATCTTCTCTGTCAGATTGGCTCCAGGTTTTTAATGCAATCTTTACAAACTTCGCCACTGATGTTATGCAGTTTTTAGTGGTGATGGTTTCCTTTGAACTTAGAAATTCCTCTGTGCTACAACCCTGATAGAAACGTTAAGAATCCTGTTTATCTCTCGCCCAGACAAGGTTTGAATATCAAATGAGCCTGGAGCCCATTAAGCAGGTCTGCTGCTCTTCCCTAAAGCACAATTCTTGCACAAAGAAAAACAAAAATGAACCTTGTGGGGCTCGTTTTGGAACCGCGATTGCAGCTGTGAAAGATCTCAATCTTGATGGATTTAATGACGTCGTGATCGGTGCTCCCTTGGAAGATGACCACGGAGGAGCCGTGTACATCTACCACGGGAACCGCAGGACGCTCGGAAACGCTACGCGCGCAGGTGAGACGCAGAGGCCCAACCGCGCCTGACCCCGTGCGTCTTGCTTCCTGGGTATCTCCTTTCCTTCCCACTATTGAAACAAGATTTGACTCTTGTCTAGTCTTTATCCATAGAAGAATTACTTTGTGTTTTCTCCTTTCACCTAGTTTCTTTTAACTTGTTACTTGCTATATTTCTGCCATTTTTTGAATTGGTTAAAAGATTCTTTTTTCATTTTAAAAAAGACAAGTACACTTTTTTTTCTTTTTTGGGTCACACTTGGCAATGCTCAGGGGTTACTCCTGGCTCTGCACCCAGGAATTACTCCTGGCTGTGCTCGGGAACCATATGGGATGCCGGAGATCGAACCGGGTCGGCAATAGGCCGGCGTGCAAGGCAAACACCCTACTCGCTGGACTATTGCTCCGGCCCAACAAGTACACTTTTAAAAATCTGTTTTAGCCTCTAAAGTGTTTCTGATCTTAAACAGACAGAAGAAAAGCACTAATTATATTATTTAGTGCGTAAGAGATTAGATCATTTTTATATCCAAGATCCTGATGTTATAATAAAATCACATTGCATTCATATATGTGAACTAAATTACTATGTTTTCATCTAATTTGTGTTTCTGAAGGTTTACAATTTTCTCACAAGCATTCCTCCTGGCCATAAGTACCTGAGTAATTAAGTTTAATTGCAGAGGATTTCTGTTGCTCCTATTCTAAATTTACTATCACTTAACAGCTCTAATCTATATGTGTAATTTTTTTCCTACTTGAGTAAAATATCAATTTACAGGTTGACTAAATGCACTATAAAATAGGAGAGCTTAAAGGAATTGTTGTCCTAGTGTAATTTTTTTTAAATACCTGTAGTTAGGTCTTAAACAACTACTGGTAAATAAGATGTAATCCACTACTTTCTAGCTACTTAGTACAGAAAGAAAATCAGAACACAATTACTTCTTTTTGAGATTCAGTAATTCTCTTTGGCTGTTACTCAACAGAATCCACAAAATCTTTTCATGTATTGGGAAGTTGAATTTGATTTTTTCATAAAGTTCTAATAACATTAATAGTGAAAGAACAGAAGAAAGGGCATGTTTTCATAACAACACTCATCCAGCTAATAAATGATTTTTTTTAATTTTTTGTTGAAAGTGTATTATTTCCTTAACTGGAAACAGGTATCATGATCCTTGAGGATGATATTAGGAAATAAAGGCACTTCTCTCTTGAGTTTCACATTTGATCCCTTCCATGTTTATCAGGAGAACTTAGTGAAGTGGCATTTTTAATTTAAAAAGGGGATATTTAAAGGACATATAAGTAATTTATTTAATAAAGCAGCAGTAAACGTCAAGATGCAACTTTAAGCAAGAACAAAAGACTGCTCCTCGCGTTGACGTTGCTCTGGGAGCGTCAAAGTGCTACCCCAAGACGGGTCAGGATGTTCTCAGCAGCCCCTTGGTAACCGCTGGCTGTGAATGAGAAGGCCCGGAAACAAGGGAATCGACCCATAGTGCAGGGTCTCCTGATCCCTTTACTTGGATAATAAGAAATACTCTCTAAGTGAGACATGAACATTTACACATGAAAAAATTATTCCATTGGGTTCACTTCCTTTGGCCTCTTACTTTATGATTTTTAAATGGAATACAAGAAGGGTGAGAAAGCCCCCAAATTTAAGGAGGACCTATTAGTCCTGTCTTCTTACCATTGGGGTCTCCTGAGACGTTGTTGGTACAGAGGTGAGGTTCTTGCCGGGCACCCAACCAACATGGCTTCGATTCCGACATGGCATGTGGGATATGGTCCCTGCACACAGCCAGGAGTAAGATCTAAGCACCTCTGGGCGTCCCCCCTGCTGCCACCCAATAAGTGTCGTTATCCTGAAGGAAAGCCAAGAGGTGCAGTTATCAGACCTACCACGCAGGAGTCGAGCACAGATAACGCCCTGAAGAACTCTGCATTGTTGCGTGTTCTCTGGGCCTTGTGAATGCTCCAGAGGGGACTGGAATCTAGCCTGCCCCTGACTTCCGGGATCATTTTTTGACAGACGCTAAAGAAGGTCACATATTTTTAAAATGTAGTCAGTGGAATGTGTTATTTATATCCAATCCCAAAGTCCAGTGCGCCCCAGATTGACCCTCAGACAATTCCCTGCTTCTCCCTTGCTCGACTGATGTGTTTTCAAGGTTTCCTGTGCCATTAGTGTAGATGTGCACCGGGACTGAACAGGAACCAGAAGGCAGAGTCCATTCTCATAAAGTGCTCCTGGAGGATTAGACAGGATGACGTTGTATAACGTTTCCTGCACTCCCCCGGGTCAGTGACCCTGAAAAGGTTGGGGACGTCTGAGCACTTCGTCTAGTCGCCACAGGAGGGCGCTATCGAGCAGCCTTCCAAAAAGCTCGCCCTGTTCAATCTGGTGAACCAGCCTCAGGCTGATTTATTATTTGAAAAAAACTCTTCTGACATTTAAAACTCTCTTTTGGGTTTTTTTCACAGCGTATTCCATCAGGTGGAGATGGAGAGACCCTGAAATTTTTTGGCCAGTCCATCCACGGAGAAATGGATTTGAACGGAGATGGTCTAACGGATGTGACCATCGGAGGCCTTGGCGGTGCTGCCCTCTTCTGGTGTGTGCGTTAATAGCATCCAGTGACGGATGAGTTTCAGTGACTGCAGAGCTCAGTTGGCAGGGATGCGTTTCTCTAGGGTTCTAGTCTTCGGAAAAATATTGTGCATTTCAGTAGGATGCAGGTCTCAGTGAATCTTAAAAATGAATAAATAGCATCAAGATACCATGTGGAGTATCCGTTGTGTGTACGGCTCAGAGAGAGATGTCTGTTTGGCGAGAGGGGTAGAAGACCCTTGAGGGAAATAGAAAGTAACATTTCCCTAACTCTGAGCTGCTTACAAAAATTAACGCTTCTTTTTTACATACCTAACGCAAAGACAAGTGTGCAGAGAGGCGCTCTATATTGTTGCCCCAGTTTTAGAACATCTTCAGTACTATCTTTGCTCAGACATGAACAGCCTAGCACCCAACCAACGTGGCTTCGATTCCCCACAGGGCTTGTCGCATATGTCCCTGTGCTAGACCAGGAGTGACCCCTAGTTGTGATGCCTTCCAGGAGTGGCGCAGGTGTGATGCCCGCCCCTGATGTTTTCATTTAATTTGTAAAATGACAAGCAGTATTAAACATGCATTAATAATTAATATTTAGACTTTATTATATAATGATTGATTGACCAGTTTACTTAAAATAATATAATTAATGATAGTAATAATTTAGTTTTAGCCATTTTTCTAAAAAACCAACATGATGTCGTGGCCTATGATATAGTATAGGGGTCGAGACACTTGCCTGGAATATGCTCTACCTTGGTTGGTCCCCAGTGCCACCGGGGTGATCCTTGAGTGCAGAGCCAGGCGTAATCCCCGAGTACCCCATGGTGTAGCCCCAAACACAAACAAGAGCACAACGTCAACATTGTAACTGGGGGAAAGTGACTAAAAATACCAAGCATAGTCTTAATGACAAATCTGTATAATAATTTTGAAAAATGTTATAAATAGCAGTAAGACATATAAAAGAAAGACTTAATAAATAAAAATATACTTATGCCATGTACCTTGATGGGTGTCCAATATGGGTGTCCAATGTCTTCCAAATGAATGGATGGTTTGCTCTAGTTGAGGAGGAAACAAATCTCAATGGTCTTTTCAAAAAAAAACCTGCATCTAGAAGATAAGTGAAGAAAATTGTGACCGAGGAAAAAGAGAACAGGAAAAAATACTCAGATAATAGTAATTCTTACCTCATTCCCATGACCTGAAGGAATGGTTTGAGGCTCTTCATGTTCCTGGAGGCGAGCACTTGCCCTTGGTAGCCCTGTCACATCATGTGACAGGATGTATGGAGATGTTACTAGTGCCTGCAAATAAATGAACAATGAGAAGACAAGTGATACAAGTGACAAGTAATGTCAAATCAGCTGTCCAGGGGCTGGGAGATAGAGATTAGGGAATATGCTGAGCATCACCAGCTGTGTTCAATGCCTGGCACCACATGGTTCCCGAACCTCTCTGGGTGTAGGGTTATCCTCTGGGAAACCCAGGAAATCCCCTAGCACCACAGGGCCCAAAAGACAACACAGCAGCTGTCCTGTTGAGCCTTCACTTGACCAAGACACAATGGAAGGGGCCCTAGGCCTCCGAAAGCACCACTTGGTAGGCCAAATCCAGGTATCATCTGAGCACTACAGGGAAAGAAAGTTGCAGAGAGATGCCCAGGAGAGGAGCCTGGTGATTAGCATAGAGCCTGACTGACTTTGGATAAAGTCCCCTGAAAATCACAATTCCAAACCAGGAGGCTCCTGTGTCACAGACAGAAGCTACAAGGCTTCTGTTAGCTTCATTTGCATTGTTCAGGCTGCTCATTAAGTGTGACACATATAGCTGATATCTATTTACCTCACTTGCCCTTAAATGCAATAATTTTTTTCTTTGAGACATCATGATCGGCAAGACCATTAACGGTAGGATTTCATGCACCATGTCCACCGCTCCACCCATAGAGTGTCTGACACCCTCTACCTCCCATTTTCTCCCACCCGTGGGGTCTAGAGAAGTTCAGTTCTCTAGACCAGTTCTCATTTTTTTCTGTTGTTATGGGCAAGTTTTATTCTCCAGTTTTATATTTCAAGAGCTTCTTATGTCAGACTTCTCCAACTCCCAATCAGGACCTTTTCAATGAAGGACCAAAATGGCAGAGTTGAGTCCCTACCATCAGCCAGTGGAATGAACCAGAGTGTCATAGTGGATAGTGGATCTGGGAAGCAAGACCGACAGTGCTGAAGGAAGGATCAATGTGTATGCAGATGGCAGGCCGGACCTGGGGCCCAGCAGGTAGTCAGGATGTCCTCTGAGGAGCAGATGGACAGAGCCCTGCCATGTGGCTAGATGAGGCCACATGCCCTACAATGCACTGTTCGGGGCCCAGAGGAGGTGTGGAGTATGTTACAAGTCTAGGCAGTTTCTTGCTTGCAGAATTCAAGCACAAATTAGAAAGCTAGAACTGATCATTCCGTACAGGCAAAAAGGGTTTTCTGGTTAAAACTTATTAGGAGATAGAAGACTTATTAGGGCATAAAAGGAGGTAAATCCTTAAAAAATTCATAGCTTTTAACAAAGAGCTTGTCTCCTCAATTTTCTAGAAAATAATTGTGGCTGATGACATAGGAGCTACAGACTCATCACTGTGCTTTGCATGTTAAATCTATTTCTCAAGAAAATAATTAAAAACAAATATGTAATAATAAAGAACTGAGTAAATACATTATGGTATGTGCAGATGCTGAAATAGAATTGTCATTAAAATAATTTTACCAGAAAAATGAAATTTTAGGAAGCTGTTAGTTCTAATCTGTTTAAAAATTATGTGTATATACATGTTTTATGTGCCAGTTAGTGAACATATGTACGTGTAACTCCATATGTGTTTATCCTTTGTATAGAACAAATGGTAAGTGTACCTGATAGTAATTATTCCTTAATAATAGACTTACAAGTGATTGTTCCGTTTCCTCGTGATCAGTCTGGAAACAAGCAGAATCCAGGGGCAGGTGACAAGAGTTAGACCTAGTCTAAAAATCTGACGTCCAGCTACCTTTAATCTCTCTTCATTGTTTCAGATTTTTTGCTTCTGTCTCAGATTAGTGAGAATCTAAGGGATTCTCACTAGAATAAGGCCTAAATACAGTCTTCCCTCAGACTAGTTAGACACAGTTAGGATAAAAACACAGTTTTCCCCTCTAATTAGTTTTTTTCACCTTTTGGTAAACAATTTACGTTTTGAACCTCAGTTAGCTCACATATAAAATAGAGATAGCAGGGGCTGGAGCAATAGTACAGCAGGTAGGGCACTACCTTGCATGCAGCTAACCCTGGACTGATCCCAGCATCCCACATGGTCCCACCAGGAGTGATTCCTGAGTGCAGAACCAGGAGTAATCCCTGAGCATTGCCAGATGTCTCATCTGGACTAAAACTAATAAGTAAATAGGGCTAGTAAAATGCCCGATTATTAAAATTAATGTAAGATTTAAATGAAATAATCAATACTCATGTGCCTAACAGTGTTATACTTTGACTGGAGCCACAGGAACAGATAGTTATACCTTCTGGGGTCTTCTAGACTCTTTCAAACTCAGGTTTGCAAAAATAGGGTTTGGTTCTGAAGTTTCACCTGAACACTTGATTCTATCTCTTTTCTTCTAAGACAAAATGCTTCTTTGAAAGAAGTACAGCGGAGAGAAAAGACTCTTCCCTTATAAAAAGAAAAGACTGGGCCCCCTGGGATGAACCTAGAGCTAGGGCAGAGCCTGGTAAGCCACCCATAGTCTATTCGATATGTGCCCAAAACAGTAACAATAATGGACCTCATTCCCAATGAATGGAGATGTTACTGGTGCCTGCTTGAGCAAATTGATGAACAACGGAAGACAAGTGATACAAATGATAAGGGAAAAGAATCATTTTCCCTCCACCCTTCTGAGTTTGGAACTGAGGATAAAGACAGAGACAGAGTAGCCATAGAAGAACAAGCAGAAGTGTTGCAAATAGAAAATGTCCTTTCTCTTCGGGGTTCAGTATACAGCCAAACCAGGTCTGTGAATAGTCACCGGGTATAATCTCTGCAGTGTTACTTTCCCCAGAAAGTGGGGCCCTGGCAGTAGGCATATGCAGAGGAGCCTTTCTGCATAGGCACGGCGCACATCCCAAGTGACACCATTCCTTCAGTGGCAACGTGTGCAAGGAGTCACCACTGCCTCTGTGTTCGTAGGTCTCGAGATGTGGCTGTAGTTAAAGTGACCATGAAATTTGAACCCAATAAAGTGAACATTCAAAAGAAAAACTGTCATATGGAAGGAAAGGAAACAGTATGCATAAATGCCACCGTGTTTTGATGTGAAACTGAAGTCCAAAGAAGACACTATTTATGAAGCCGGTGAGTACGACATAGTGAGCAAGTGTTTAGGGACAGGAAGACAATAAAACTGCTCCAAGTGAATGGAATTCAGTGGGATCCTGTGTTTCCACTAGTAATTGGAATCTGCATTCACCTTTTTGCTCTGTGAATATTTCCCCGGAAATTCCACTGCAGATGGATTAGGTTATCAAACCCAGCAGATTCTAGAAACCAGATGCATGTATGTAATGGCTCTAGCTTTTCACAGTTGCTTTCTGATTGTCCTATTGTCTGTGAAAAAATTGGGTGTCTTGGTAATTAATTGAATAGCTGAATGGTTGAGCATTCTGTTTCAGAAACAGAGCTTGGAAATTAGGCTCCAAAGGAGCTCAGTTTTCCTTCCATTGGGTTTCTGCAAACCCCCGTTGCCCTGTGCTAAAACTGGCACTGCAGAAGCCTGGAGCGCGTCCTAGACTCACCTTCCTGAAATCTCCTTGCTTCATTCTGAGGGGTGACGCTAGTGCTTGAAGGTCAGACACATTCTGGGTGTTTGTCTCAGGCATTGTGTCAGCCTGGCTCTCTGTCTTCTTTCATATTGTGCTCTCTAAGGTTAACGGTATTGGAACATGTTGGATTCAAAGATATGAAGGCCATTAACTCCAGAGTAATTCTGACTGTAGGACAAGAATAATATGTACTTGAAATGTGGCAAGGGGAATACTTTTAATTCTTAAAGTCTATTTCTCTGAGTTTATACAATATGTTACAATATTTAGACTTCAAAATAGTTCTTTGACTAGAAAATAAATGAGGTACAGGAATGTAAAATAATGGCTTACACTTTTTATGTACATTATTTAAGTTTTATTTAATTTGAATATGCTAAATAATGATTGTTTATATCAAAAGATATATAAGTTTTAGTGTTGGAAAGCTAGCACGAGCAGATAGGTTGCTTGCCTTGCCCAAGTTGGACCTGTGTTTGACCCCTGTCAGTGTACATGGTCCCCCTAAGTCCTGCTAGAAATGATCCCTAAGTACAGAGCCAGATGTGCCTCAAAAGAAATAGGTGTCTGTATGTGTGTGTGTAGTGTGTGTGTCTGTGTGGCATATATATGGTTTGACTTGTTTTCTTAATGTAATATGCAATTTTATGAAATTAAATTACAATATAATAATATATGCCTTGTTCCTATTCATAAAATAGTCTAAATGACCTTTATATCTATTAAATACAAAATTTTCAGTATTCTAAGGACTTAAACATTTCTAACCTAAAAAAACAAGTGGAGGTGAGAATCAGTGAACATGCCATGATCAGGAATGGTCAAAAGTGGGTGATATATGGGCGTGCTCACTTGAGTGTGCATGTGTGTCTGACCATTTACATAAGAAACTGTAATTAACCATTAGAAAAATAAACTCACTAGGCAGCTTGTAGAGAGTTCTTTGGGGTTGCTTTCATGTCTGTGAAAACCATTGTTCTCCCGGTACTGTTTATTTTTTATATAGTAGTATAAGCAAATTGTTTACTGATTGCCCAAGAGACTCTTCTGTAATGGAAGATTAATGAGATAAATAGCAATGAAAATGACCACAAGTAAACATGTCCAACAGTTATTCCTGCCTTGATATTTTTAGATATGCAGTACCGTGTCACACTGGATTCACTCAGACAGATATCTCAAGTTTTTTCTCCGGAACTCAAGAGAGAAAGATTCAAAGAAACATCACAGTTCTGAAATCAAAATGCACTAAACATTCCTTCTACATGTTGGCAAGTAAATCATATCTTATAGCTGCTTTATTCCAAATCAAGAATAACATCTAGATGTCTTATTTCAAATCAGTCAAGTACTGTATGTTTTAAAGCACGCATCACAGACTAAACTTTGTTGACTTACATCAAACAACTACAAATCTGGGTTACTAGTTCCCAGATGCATTTCATATAACTCTCTCTCATCTCTCTTGCCTGTGTTTCCAAGCTCCCATATATTATGAAGAAGTAAATGACTCCTGTACTCAGTAATACAGGAACTTCACTCTTCAGTTTATTTGTTCCTTCCATCCATGTATTTAGGCTTCTGACTTAAATAATCAATTTAAATCCTATGGGTCTCTCTTTTCTATCAGTTGTAGATTTTGACTTATCGTGGTTTGACCTTTTTTCACTGGATAGACCTGGACCTGCACACATATCCGATACCTGGACCCTTCACATATCCGATACCTGGACCTGCACACATATTCGATACCTAGACCCACACACATATCAATACTTGGACTCACACATATCCAATACCTGGACCTGCACACATATCCAAAACCTGGACCCACACAATATACAATACCTGGACCCACACAGCATATCCAATACCTGGACCCGAACACATATCCAATACCTGTCTGTGCATAGGGATCGTTCCTGTTTCTGTGCTCTGGGGTTAACTCCTGCTGATTTTAGCATAAGGTTCTTCCCAAGTTCTTTCACAGTCATTCATAGTAAACAATTCTAGACAGGGTTTAACTGATACCAGTAAGCCTAGCAAGAAGCCAGAGCAAACCACACATCATGCAGTCAGTCATTCTCACCATCCAGACTCCATAGTTCTTCAGAGCTCCATCCAAGAGAAAACCTGATCTTCCCCCCCCCTTGAAGTTTCACCAGTAAATGCTCGAGTTGAGAGCCTTCTACTGAGACTATACCACCTACACAGTAAAGCCTGGCAAGCTACCCGTGTTTTAATGACCATTATGCCAAAACTAGTAACAATTATGGACCTCAGTTCCATGACCCGAGGAATGGTTTCGGGCTCCTCCTGTCCCTGGACAAGTAGATGCCCTTGGGTTACACTTGCTTGTGACAGGACTAATGGAGATGTTACTAGTGCCCACTCGAGCAAATTGATGAACAATGGGAAGACAGTGCTCAAGGTACCATATTTGTTGTCAGAGATTAAATCAGGGCTGACCATGCTTACGGCAAGCAACTTTAAACCCCTATTATTTCTTCAGCTCCTGAAATGTGGGTATTAGTCAGTTAAAGGCCTGGATGGAATTTGGGCTGTACGTGTACTGAAGTCTCTTCCTGTCCACTGAGATATTTTGTTTTCCTTTTGATTTTAGATTGAAAGAAAAATATTCATAAATTACTACATCTATAGGCTGTTCATTCCACTGCTGACTTCTTGTATTCTTCATGTATTCATATCTGTATTTTAATGGGCATGGTGGTAGGTCAGAATCACTATTCATCAAAATTTTCAACTTAGTATTCACCCATCACATATATAAAAATGAAACAATTCTGTCATATTGTTGTAACCACTCTATGATTGGGGTGAGGGACAAACTGAAGCTGTCCTACCTAGCTTAGTTCACCAGAACTAAACATTTCAAAGTTATAACTTGCATCAAATATGAAAACACTACCTCTAAAAATTATTAAAACAGCTGTGGTACTACCTCTAAAAAATTATTAAAGCAAATGGATTCAGTGTTTCCAAGAGTGTGGGGCAGTACCTCCCGGGTGCTAGAAGGTCTATGGGCAGTCGCCTCCTCTGGTGCAACTTGCCAGGGCACTTCAGTTTGTGCCCTCAAAGGAAGTGGATTTCCAAGGGATACTGGATGGTTTTATTTCTGTAAGGGAGTGATAGACCAAATATGACTGGGAATCTCTGAACTAGTTTCAGAATTTCTACTTTTCCTTTGAATTGTATCAGGTACTTCAAAAAATTTACTCTGAAGTCAGCCAGGGTGGAATTTGTATCCCATCTGCCCACATTCCAAGTGATTTTGGCAACCTCATTTAGTCTTTTGAAGCGCAGTTGTTTGTCTGTAAATGAAAGTTCATAATGGTTATTCATGCTAGGAATATTATTGAAATAATATACAAGAATGTTTCAAAAGCTATTACATACATCATTATAAAAAACATCAGAGAGATGTTGATGATGGTCTAAGAGCTATTAAGTCACACCATTTGTCATTATTAAGTTTTATCAAATCCAAATATATGTTGTATTAGTGAAATGAAACTAACTTGCAGAAATTTGCTCTTCTGAAATTGGGAAATTCTTCTAGAACTATTACATAGTGATTTGAGCTTATGGCCCCAAAGAAACAGCGTTGGTACGCGGTAACTCAGAATGGTGTAACTGACACAGCAAGTTACCCAGAACCCCAGCAGGTTCCGAGCAGTGGAGGTGAGTCAGTGACTCATCTGTATTGCAGACGGTGCCCCCATCCAAACGGGAGCTCCCATCCAGGAACAACGCCTGTTGAGGTCATTGGTTATATGGTAGGATGCCCAAGAATGGTCCAGTAAACTTTACCCATAGAGACAGGAGAGGAAAACCATAACAAGGTCAGAAAGTCCAATTAATTTTATACCAGTAATATATTTTCTATTTTAACCTCTAGGACAAGCATGACTTCGGGATTCTGTGAGAATAACTTTGGATTTTAATCTCCGTGATCCAGAAAATGGGCCCATTCTGGATGATGCTCTGCCAAATTCAGTCCATGAACATGTAAGTTGAAAATTTTCAAATTCATGATACCTATTTCTGACTGTATTAGGAGAAAAACACAAAATGCACAGGCACACATATGTAAATCAGTGGTTTTCTGATAAATTTGTTTTTAAGGAATTAAACTCTTTTAGGCTTTACCCAACTCCTAGTTTACTTCCTTGACAGAAGCTCTAAGTTTCATTTGCTGTTACCTCTCTTGAATTCAGGACCAACCGCCTCTGAGTCGGCCCATCAGATTTCCTCCCCTGACTCATAAACACTGAACTGAAGGGCACAGTTTGTCGGTAATGGTGTCCTACCCAGGCTTAGTTGCAGATAACAAAATAGCTCAGCAGGCACACTCTGCAATCTCAGGCCTTCATCGTGGGAACCCACCTCATAAAAGTTGCAGAACAGAGATGCAGAGCAGACCACATGCTTCCCACAAGCACATCCAGAGATGCAGAGTTCTGATGGCCTGACCTTAGCACCCCGAGAAAGTGAGCAGAAGGTGGAGCCAGAATGATAGCCCCCCACAGAGACAATGCTAGAAATCTTTGGGATTTTTCTCCTTCCTTCCAAATAGCACTTACTAAGTGCTGCAGTACACTGTTGCCCAGAGCCTCTGCATCTTGCCTGGAGTTGCCTCCTGCAGGCCACTTTGTAGATAGGGGCAGGAAGACAGTTTGGATCTGTGACTTTATGTGGCAGAATATCTTACCATGTATTCTGTGTTAGCTGGTATAAATATTTCTCTCATGCTACCACAATTATTGTGGGACTAGACTGATCTTGCCAGTATTTTATACCAGGCTATGTTGGTTCTCCAAGTATAATTAGACCAAAGAAAAATGCTGTTTGCCTCCAAGCAAGCAAGCGTGGCTTTCTAATAAGTCTAAAAGCTAATATACAAAGCAGCTATGAAATAAAGACAAGAATCTTGTGAGGCTTGGAGAAATATATACCTGGCTTTAGAATATCCATTGGTACAGATACATGTCCCTCCCCCCACTCTGCATAGGACCTGCAGGAAACTGCAAGGACAGACCTTGGCAAGATCTGTCTGGGGCAATATTAACATTTCAATGGGACTAGGTGAGGTCCTGGCAGAAGTGTACCTGAGGCAGATTGACCCTAACTGCTTTCCACAAATGTGGGCAAGTCAGGCAGGGCTGAAAAGTTATAAAAACTGTAGTCTGTTCTTTTCCGCGCCTTTTTTCTCTCTTCTTCTTCGCTCTCTGCCTCTGCTCTCCTCCTCTTCATTCTCTCCTCCCTGTTGGGCTTTAGCAAGGGGTAGTGGCCATTTTGGCCGAGTATTCTAAACCTACACATGGCCAGGGCCCAGCTAGGAACCTAAAGTCTGGGGGTTTTCCTATTGTTGGATTGTGTACCAGAACAAGTGTGAGTAAAGCCTTTTAAAACTGCTGGATTCGCGAGTCTTTCTCCATCTGCCAGCTGCCGATCCCCTGGGGCAGAAGGGGGATCCCTATACCCTGCTCCCAGATTTTTTTTCAGGGAACCCAGTGTTCTTTGACAATTGAGTGTCTAATAGGTACCACACGCAGCATGTATATTCTAACATAGGAAATCGGTGTTAGGTCACAGAGTGCATTCTCTGGAAGATGGCAGACTATTCAGACATGCTAAGAGGCCACAAGGAAGCTGAGAACAGAAGCAGAGGATGATTTCCCATAAGAGTGGAGGAAGGAGGGAGGTTCGTTCAGCATTCCAGTATTCGATCATTTAAAATGGAAACATGTCTCAGTTGGAATCAAATGAAATGCCTACTTACAGACTTAGATCCTAGAGTCCTGTCTTGCTTTGGCAAACTAAGGCCAGTAAAAACAGCTGTGAAAATTGCTTATTTTACTATGCAGCTGCCAGAAAAGGCGAAATTGTAAAATTTATCTGCAAATGGATGGACATGGAGACTATCATGCTGGAGTGAAATTAGTCAGAAGGAAAAAAGACAGATATAGAATGACTGCATTCATTAATGGGATATAAATAGATACCAGTGTTTAACTGAGTGCTGGCAATGGTAATGTCAGACTAGAACTCACCACTGAATATACACTAAGAGACTTAGTTGATAAACTCTAAATGTCTACAGGGCTAGCCGCAATGTGTAAAAAGAAGGGGAGAGCAGATGCAGAGACAGAGAGAGAGAGACAGAGAGAAAGATAGGAAAAGGGGGTACCTGCTACTGAGGCAGCCTGGGGGTGGCGGAGGGGGTGTCGGGTATACTGGTGGTGGTGATGGGGCACTGGTGGAGGGATGGGTGCTGGAATACTGTATTACCAAGAACCAATTATGAACACCTTTGTAACTATGTTTCACTGTAGTATAATAAAAAATTTAAATAATTAATTAAAAAGAAAAAGTAAATTGCTTATTCTTTTAGGGAATAGAAGACTTTATACCCAAATGTAATAGTTTATGTATGACCTGTTAATTATAGGGACAACCAAGATATTCCTTTTGAAATTTTGTGCTCTTTATGAGTGCTTAATACTATTCTTAATCTTAATACTTAATCTTAATACTAAACACAATCTTAATATTATTATGTTATTCCTGTCACACAAATTCAAAAGAGAGTGTTCAATAACATTTACTAAAATGTGTAAACTCTTTCCTGTGACTCTTTCAGATTCCCTTTGCCAAAGATTGCGGAAACAAGGACAGATGTATCTCAGACCTTGCCCTGAATGTGTCCACCACAGAAAAGAAGCTGCTTATAGTCAAGTCTCACAATGATAAACTCAACATTAGCCTTACAGTCAGAAATAAAAAAGACAGCGCCTATAACACCAGAACCATAGTTAATTATTCTCCAAATCTAATTTTTTCAGGAATTGAGGTAAATTGTTTTTCAGAGTTGTCTTTCGTCAAACCTGTTTCCCATGGTGCTGCACCGATTGTAATTGTTATCTGATTTTTAAAGAATCCAAGGCATTTTTATATGATTAACACTTACAAAGAGTTAAAAGTACTATGCTTTTCTTTACAGCTTTTGATTTTGATATCTTTCCCTAGAAATGTGCACCCCTTTTGGGTTAAGCATGTGGAAAATATCACTGGTTCATCAAAATCATACATTCCATAAAGTTCTTAAGTCATTGAAGTTGAGACTGAGTTCAAGGACAAATTCAGAATTAAAAGTGAAATTAAAAGTAGTATAGAAGGACAAAAAGGGAATAACAAATATCTGGACACAAAAAATTCACATGCATGCCAAAATAATCATGATACTGTTTTCTCGTTCCACGCAAGTCCTTAATTTGGCAAGAGAGTTGTGATATAAATGACTGTCTTGTCATCAATCAGAAGTTTTTCAGGTCCCTGGGTTTTTTTAACACTAACAAATAGCTACCTAAGATGTGTATCGGGAATAATTAAGACTTCTACATTTGATCTTTTGCTTTTTAAGTCTTATCTCTAAATGAATACCCATGGGTTAATATTCAACATCTATTTATATGAATTAAGAATAATGATCACTGTATCACTGTCTTCCCCCGTTCTTCATTGATTTGCTTCGAGCGGGCACCAATAACATCTCCATATGTCCTGTCTCATGTTAGTAGAGCCCAAGGGCATCTGCTTTGCTCCAGGAACATAAAGAGCCTCAATCCATTCGGAATGAGGTCTATAATTGTTACTGGTATTTGGCATATCAAATACAACACGGGTTAGCTTGTCAGGCTCTGCCGTGCAGGTAAGCATACTCTTGTAGTCATCTCTAAGTCCAGCATTTATTGATGAACGCGTACGGCGCAAGCAGCCATGCAAGCCGGGCTGTAATAGGCTAGTCTGCTGGGTGGAGAATATGAATAATGATTAATATGAATATGAATAATGATTCATATTAAAAACCGATTCTTATATTACCCATGATATAAAAACTAGAATTTAGTTTGTTAAATTCAGATGTTTCTGCTATCTCAACATTTATTATGATATAGCTTAGAGACATAATGACTAATACTTGGAAACCAATGTCTTATATAGGCAATGGTGACTCATATTCAGGGGCCATTTTCTTGATCTAACTTTTGGGCCCCACTTCTGGTGGTGCTCACCTGGTGCACTCTTCTGGCTCTCTTTAATTAAGAATCCACACAGAAGTGGGGGAGTATAGACAGGGACAAAGCTAACAGTGTGGAGTTGGGGTACAAAGGCTGCTGATCCTTAGGTCAGAGTCTATTCCTTAGAGCTCTGCTAACCTCCTCAGAGAGCACCACCCACAGTGGGCTTCTTGGCACAGAGTATGGCTGACTTATTCCAGCCACCCTCCAAATTACCTGTCAGAGAGGTGCTGTTAGGACTCAAACGTAAGGATGGACGATCTGCATTGCAGAGTGCTATGGGCTCTAATCCTTAAGTCACCCCTTAACCTAGGGGTTTCAGATTCCCATGCTCTGAGAGACAGGTGAACTCAGAATACTGGAACTCTCCTAACTAAATTGAGAAACAAATTTTAGTAAGACAGAATCCAAGGACAATCTTGAGAATTGTAGAAAGCCAGCTTGAGTTTTACAACTGTGTGTCTGATGAAATTCTGTTTATTTTTCTTTTCTAAGGCAATCCAAAAAGACAGTTGTGAATCCAATCATAATATCACATGTAAAGTTGGCTATCCTTTCCTGAGAGAGAGGAGAAGTGGTAAGAACATTATATGAAATAGACGTAGTAGTGAGATATAAAAACATAATTGCTCAAAGCATGTATGAATACTTCTAAGGGCAGCCATTCAGGGTACTAGAATAAAAATGTCAAGTTCTATACAAAAAGAACACTTCCATCCATGGATAACCTTCTCTTGACCCATGAAATTTAATCATACCTTCTGTGTGTTGACTTAAATTGATGAAAATCTCTTAATGTATAAAGTTCTATCTTTTGTAACATTCATTATCTTAGATTTTCTGTTAGTTTCTCTTTGGAGTATCTATTTTGCTAGTTACATCCTGGAACAGTTTAGTACAAATCAAGATTAGTTTTGAGAATGGGAACTAAAGTGTCTTATGCATCATTGAACTTTCAGACTAGAAGTCTGCTGTTGCATATTTTAAAAAAAAATAATAATTGATTTTTTCCACCTGTCTATTGGGTTTTATGAGGAATTGTGCATTATTTAATCCATATGTTCAGATCACTTGATCACTTGATCACTTGAATCCCATTACTCTCATCGATTTGCTCGAGCGGGCGCCAGTAACATTTCCATTGGACCCTATCACGTGCCAATGTAGCCCAATGGCATCTGGTTGATTCAGGAATATGAAGAGCCTCAAACCGTTCCTTCAGGGTCTTAACAAGGAAGTCTGACCATCTTGTAGGTGGGCGGCCACGTGATCTTTTTGACATCCCGTGGGATCCAGTCGGTAACGGCTCTAGTCCAGCGGTTGTCTCCAAATCGCATTACATGTCCAGCCCATCTGATTTTCGATGCCTTGGCAAACGGGACAGCGTCCTTGATTCTGGAAGCGACGGAGGTCAGAACTCGGATTCCTTCTCTCACTTGTGTGAGACGTGATATTCCAAGCATAGCTCTTTCGATGCCTCTCTGGGAGACCCGAATAGCATTCTCATCCTGCTTTTCGTAGGGGCCCAGGTCTCTGAGGCGTATGTTAATGCAGGGGGAACGGTGGAGTCGAGAGAGGTGCCTCGGAGCCGGAGGTTCTTTGTCCTTTGAGCTATTTCTTCGATGCCTTTGAAGGCATTCCATTCCGCTCTCTTCCTCCTGCAGCTCAGGTTTTAGGTCATTCATCATGTTGACTTCTCGACCTAGGTACACATAACTGCTGCATTCAGAGATGTTTGTTCCATTGAGAGGAATGGGGCCTCTGGAACTAGTTCATTTCTCATGAACATAGTTTTCTTCAGATTCAGCTGTAGACCTACCTTTCCACATTCTCGTCAAAGTCAGCCAGCATTTTGTGCCGCTTGGCTAATGTTTGGTGTTATTAGAACGGTGTCATCAGAAGCGGAGGTGGTGTGTGGTGCCGACCATCTATCTTCATGGAAGATGTTCAGGATATAACTTCTCAAAAGTGAGCTACCTGTAGCATAGTATCCACAAATTAATTCCAGTTTTCCATGTATATTATTATAACTATGGAAACTATTGTAAAATAAAACTCACTGCTGTGTTTATTATTGTGTGATTATAGATAGCCATTTTATTATTTTATTTTGCTGTTATATCTTAAAAGTCCAAAATATTTTTACAGTGTTAAATTCATGACACCTAGTATATTTTCCTCATTCTTGGAAGGTGTTTAGATAGTTGTATTGAAGTTTCTTATTTCAGAAACTTTAATTTTTCCCCAATTCATGCATACATTATTGTTATTGTGCTCATGGTAGATTAGTATCACAAAATAAATAAACTTTATTCATGGCACACAGTAGTTGTCCTATATACTATGGTACATGCTAGTAGTATAAAATTATCTACATTAATACAATTTAAGTAAAGTAATAAAATACAATTTAAATAAAGTACTAAAATTTAATATTAATATGTAAACAATTTTGTAGATTTACATATAAAACACATGTATCATATTTTTTTTCTAATTTTAAATGTAAGGAAGTCTTACAAAAATTTTAACTACATAATTTGAGTTTAGGTGCGAGTATTTCAGATTTTTTTTCTGTTAGTAACTATATATTTTTATTTTGTGGGTGACTTTCAAAATATTATTTCAGTTTAACACATCTAATCTTATGGAAAATGTGAACATTCAATTAAGTACAACAAGGTTGGTTTATATGAATATATTTGTATGTGTATATGAATATATATTATTTCTATAGAGACAATGTTTGCTTTTTAGACTCACAGGAAATACCTTACAGATTGAGATCAGTAGAAGTATAAGGTAATTAACCACTTTGCTTCACAAAAAATTGTGAATGAGCAAAGTAAGTTCTTATTTAATAGGCGTAATATATATATATAAATGCATTAAACCACTGATTCTGTTAGGTCAGTAACAGATTGTAATCACATATCATTTGTATTGCCAAATTGAATTTAAATTTATTTAAAATTTTACAGTCTCTAATAACTTAAGAACCTTCATTAAGGGGTGATTCAGTTGACATTACCCAGCAATGTCAACTGAATCACTGATCCACTAAGTATTATGAAACCTTTTTGTAGCTTAATATGTTTTATCCAAATAAATCAAACTTTCTGAAGGAGAACTTATAAACTAAAAATAGTAAAAGCTTATATAAGGAAATTCCTGAGTCCAGAGGACTTGCAGACATGGGGTAGAGCTGCTACTGGCTCTCCCTGTGACCAGCCGCTCACGAGGTGCCGGGGGAGGGATGGTGGGTTCTAGCCCTGGCCCACCATCCCAGCAGAGCCTCGCAACAAGCGGACGACCCCCCCACTCCATGAGGGCCTCCATTTTCCCACATCCAGACTTCTCTCTGTCAGACCTCCACCCAGCAGGCAGCCTATCAGCGCCCGGCTCGCGTGGCTGCAAGCGGCCATGCGGTTCATCAATAAATGCTGGACTTAGAGATGCCTACAATGGTATGCTACCTGCGGCAGAGCCTGGCAAGCTACCCGTGTTGTATTTGATATGCCAAATACCAGTAACAATTATAGACCTCATTCCGGAATGGGTTGGGGGCTCTTTATGTTCCTGGAGCAAGCAGATGCCTTGGGCTCTACTAGCATGAGACAGGACATATGGAGATGTTACTGGGGCCCGCTCGAGCAAATCGATGATGAGCCGGGGAAGACAGTGACAGTGATAAGGAAATTAAATGGGGACCTACCTTTCTTCTGTTCTTACCAATTGAATCATGATCTTGAAATAAGTTCTATCCTCTTTCATTTATTCTCTATAGCAACATGGTCAGTGGCATGTAATAATCACTAAAAGAATGCAGTATGATGGATAAAAGGGAAAAATAAATTCACTGATGGATTATTTCCATACAATCAGTTCAGCTTAGAAAATCTGGGAGGGGACACCCAGTGATGCTCAGGTAATCCGGATACCACTCTCAGAAATTCTTTGCCAACCAGTGAGACATCTCAGAGATATGCCCAAAGAATACTGTGGCACTGCTCCGATCCTGCAGTGCCTGGAGCCCCTAGGAGCCCTGAGAAGTATACCCAGAGATGCTCAGGGCCTTTCAAAGCTACACCCACCAATACTTGAGGGGTGATGAGATGCCAGGGATTGACTAGAGTCTCCTCCATGATCCTTAGCCCTTGTGCTACTTCCCCATTACTCAGAAAATACTTTTTGACATGTATGAGCGACATATTGAGTTAATGGCTCATTCCATGAACCGAAGGAATGGTTTGAAGCTCTTCATGGTCCTAGAGCGAGCAAATGCCCTTGGACTTCACTAGCATGTGGCAGGACAAATGGAGATGTGACTGGAGCCCTCTCGAGCAAATTGATGAACAAAGGGAAGAAAGTGATGCAAGTGAAGTGAAGTGAATCACTTATTCTTCCCATTGTTCATTGTTTTGCTCGAGCTGGCACCTCAGTAACATCTCCATATGTCCTGATCACGTGCTAGTGAGCCTGAGTATCTGCATATTTCAGGAACATAAAAAGCCTCAAATCCTTCGTTCAGGTCATGGGAATGAGGTCTATAATTGTTACTGTTTTGACATATAAAATATGACGTGGTAGCTTGCCAGGCTCTGCCATAAATTAGTAAGGAAATGAACCTCCCTCTCCTCAAGACTGTATATAAGCTATTATGATGCAGAGTAGAATAAAAAAGACTCATTAGAAAATTAGAAACCAGGGCTGGAGCGATAGTACAGCAGGTAGGGCGTTGCCTTGCATGCAGCTGAACGGGTTCGATCCCCAGCATCCCATATAGTCCCCTGAGACTGCCAGGAGTGATTCCTGAGTGCAGAGCCAGGAGTAACCCCTGAGCATCGCCGGGTGTGACCCAAAAAGCAAAAAAAAAAAAAAATAGGAAACCATCAGCGGGGGGATTTCATGAAGGATGAAACTATATCTAATTGGTAATAAAAATTCAAGCAATATTTATCAAGATGTGAGATAATTGAAAGAATCATTAATGATAAACAGCAGTTCATGAACAGAGAAACTGGTGAGAAAAGTTAGATGAATATTCAGGCAAAATGCAGATGGTAAGCAAAAACTCAAAGGTAGAACTGTAAACCTACTTGAGTAACACATCTTGTAAATAACTTACTACATAAGCAAATAGTGGAGTGTAAGGAAGGAGTATGCATTCTATCAAATTGTGTTGAGTTTTCAAATATTGGGATTAGAGATTATTTATATTGAAGAAGCATTGTGAGCTGGATTATTCTTCATAGAAAGATTAATCTGTTCATAGTGTGGGATGGTAAGAAGAGAAAGGGACCATTAATAGCAATAGTCCTTTCAAATAAATAGCGGTAACCCACAGCAGGGTGCTGCTTCCACTGTTCCATCACTTATACCCTCACTTAATTTACTCGGACCCATCTGGAGTCATTCTAAAGTACTTATTAGTCATCATGTCGACAAAACACTAGATAGATACTTGTCACTTGATAAGTGGGGTATAAGTAATATTTAGTTTAACAATATTGGTTATTTTGTTGTCCTGGGCATTAACTTTAAAAGTGTTACACATTCAGTCGCTGTTTGTCTATCTTTAATATTAAAATACTCATTTTATAGATGAAGCATGGCACAGAAGTATTAAATAGTTTTCCCATAGTATGTCAACTTACATGCCATGTGTTCTGGCCCTGGAGCCAATGTTCTTGTCATTCACAAGGGTTGTGAGAGTGCGTGCATGTGTGCAGATATACATTTACTCACATATCCTACAAAGGAACTGATAATAAAACCAGGTTAATAAATAAGTATATAACAAATGATGTGAGCAACAAGTACTTAGTGTGGGAAAATGGTATAAGAAGATAAATTTAAATTTAAAATGTCAGCTGTATGATTCTAGACTCATGTCCTTATCTGTGATAAATAAAAAGAATTACCTATTTAAATTGTGTTACAGATTCATAGTCCTGAGTTCTTATGTAGATTTCCTAAATCGAGATTTCCATTAAACTGTGTATTTAACAGTTAAGCCAAGGATTCCCTTTCACTGTTCTCAGAGAAGTTTGAGAAATCTTAAACTCAATCTGTATGGTTCCCTCTTACATGGCTTCAGAATCAACTTTAGAAGCTTTCTGTGTCTGTCTCTGACCTCCTTTCTCATTCTATTAAAATCCTAGATTTCTACTCTTTCTGCATTTATTTGCCATAAGATTCATCAGATGTTTAGAGCAAATTGTTAATGGGTTTAATGAATTATTGAATGTGCGATAATTTTTTAATTCTAGTGACAGTGAAGAGCCTCCTGAAGCGCTTTTTGATAATGAAGTCAACATCACTATCCCTGTGAAGTATGAAGTTGGACTACAGTTTTACGGGTAGGAGAGGAAACCACACCTTTCTGTAATCCAGTGGTTCAGAAACTGTGGTCCCTGGTCAGAGTCACCTGGGAAATAGTCTGGAAAAATTCTGTTGCTCCCCCAAAAACTATTGAACCAGAAATCCCCTAAAGTGAGACTCACAAATGTGTCCTAAACAAGTCCTTCAGAAAATTCTCATGCACTCAAAAAATTTGAGTAATTTGTTTTGTTTTGTTTTATGGCAATTCTCACCTGGTAATGCTCATGGCTTATTCCCTGACTCTGAACTCAGGTATCAGCTCTTGTGGGTTCAGCCGCTGTAGGGGTGCTCGGTATCCACCCCTCATTTTACCACATACGAGGCAGATGTCCTACCCACTGTACTTATCCCTCGGCCCCTGCACTAATTAATTTTCAATGAGTGTTGCGATGAAACTGGATTACATTGGCAGTCTTCAATTCATGCAAGTTGCCTACGCCAGAATCCCTTTGCACAGGACAGGTTTCTGGAGGTCATCTCTCAGTCTCAGGGATAAGACCGTTCTGTGCATGCTCGCAACCACTGAAGAGGTCTACCATCCCTTTATCCTGAGAACTTGTGATCTGTCAAACATGTTGGCTAACTTTCTCACTACAAATCTCCTCACTTAAACAGATCTCTTAAGTTTCTGCTAAATAAGGATATGCAGTATATTAACAAGTATTGTAATCAGTGGTAAATTTCATGTAAAAGTCATCATTTTATTAGCCTTTTTTTATGTCAATGTTCTTTACCAGACAACCATACAATGAGAGAATTACAATATATGCATTGATTTTGCCTTTGTTTCCTAGACTTTAAGTCCTGTTTGCTATTTTTTATTTTGATCTATCAGCATTTAGGAAAACCATTTTCTAATAATTTTTAATTTTTTTTTTTGGTGTTTCTTCCCCTCCATCTCTTCCCCCAAATTTTATTACACCATTTTTTAGACATACAATTGCAAGATGCTCATGCGGAGTTCTGGTTCCACAGTGTTCCAACACCCATCCCTCCACCCAAACCCATCTCCCATCTACCAATGTCCCCACCTCCCTCCCCTCCCTCACCTCTAATACTTGGCGGGTTCTGCATGTCTTCTCTCCTCCTCCTATCTCCCTCCGACCAAAACTTTCCTGCGCATCGTGGAATACAGTGGATTAAAGGACATTATTGTTTCCACTATTTTGATGGACTGAGTGGCCACAAGTGGACGCAACCTGGGCTCGAACTGGTTTTGCTCTGTTAATCTGGTCGTGAGGCAGTGTTCCAGCATCCCGGACAGCAAAGGTGGTGGCTAGTGTGGTGGGCGAGTCTCATCGGCTGCTTCCCGGGACCCCCGGAGGTGATGGAGCCCATTCCCAAAACCATCTGCCCTCCCGAGAGCCCCATGGTCAGCTTAGCGGGGAGAAAGCAGAGTTCCAGCTTTCCCAGGCGCGTCCGAGGCCTGCATGCTATATCAATAATTTTGAGTTTTCTTGAAGTCAAATTTTACCAAATAAGTTTTTTCTCTTTGCTAAAAATGAGGTTTAAAGTACAATTAAATTATTTTTTCTGTATTTATCTAGCAAACAGAAAAAATTATGTGTTTTAATTTTAAGTTTAGTAGAAATATAGAATTCTTGATTTAAAATGAAAAGCTGCAAATCAATTTTTAATGTACAAAAAATCTAAGAAGCAAAATCCCAAAATATAGCATCTTAAGTAGTAACAAGACAATGCTTTTTAAAGTCTACTTAGAGTTCAGTTATTTCTAAAAATGTCAAGTTTTGGCCTGATTTACAAAATAAAAAAGAATATTAGTAAATTTATGAAAATGTCTACATGGTAGTAATGATATTTTTATTTTAAATCTATGGGAGTTTTATCTGCTGTACTATTTGTTTGAGTCTTTTAAGGCCATATAAGCATTCGTGAATATTGTAATTTTATAATGCATACTCACCATCATCTAATATTGAGTTTTGGGATTCAGAAAAAGAATTGATTTATTTGAAATATTTATTAAATAATTTTAATTTTAAATTGTCAGCTTTTGTCAGGTATAAACAATGAAAAGGATGAGGTCAAATAAAAGTTATACTTTGTCGAATGTTTGTTCTAATCCTTTCAGTTCTGCAAGTGAGTACCATGTTTTAATTGGTGTCAATGACACAGTTCCTGAATTTATTAATTCTACTGAAGATGCTGGAGATGAAATTAATATATTTTATTTGGTAAGACATTATCTTTAAATTTTAATTATAACTATTATTAAGTTTATAAAAATCTTTAAAATGATCAATAGACTTAGAAACATGTTGGCTGGACGATTAAATAACTGCATTCCAATATTTTCTTTATAAAGTTTACCATTTGAAAAAATATATTCATAGCTCCACCCAGCAGAAGAACTGATCACAGCCCAGCTCGGTGGCTGCTTTGGACCTCATGGTTCATCAATAAATGTTCGAAGATTATAGGTGACTACAAGAGTATCCCACCCACACAGCAAAAGTCTGGCAAGCTGCCCGTGTCATATTTGATATGCCAAATACCAGTAACAGTTATAGACC